>JARGYA010000259.1:0-195907 GCA_029204335.1 Mycena vulgaris
ACTGGCATATTTCCTGGTCCAGTGTGGTATCAACCATGCCCATCTGCTCATCCACTCGGACAACAACGGCGCAATCGGAGCACACGATAAAGGGCGCAGCCCCAACGTTGAAATTAACCTTTGTGTTCGACGTACGTATGCAGTGCTCTCAGAGCATCTTATCGTGCCCAAACTAGTCTATATCGAATCAGCGCTCAATCCTTCGGATCTGATCTCACGCGGAGAATCAGGCCCACTTTCCTTCAAACGCCTCACTCGTTCCTTCGAGCTCCCAGATGAGCTTCATGACGCGCTGGTAGATGTGTATGAATAGACTCGATATTTGGCCGGACTCAGATGAGCCCGGAGGATTCGACTTGGCCACCTTTACTTGGAAGGGTGGTTCTCCGTGTCAGTCGACTTCTGAAAAACCCGCTCCTCGCTCCCATCTTCCCGCATCGCAACCAACAGATTATATACGCGCTCAATCCCAAATTTGTGCCGAGACCCAAAGCAACCTCCTCCACTTCTGTTACTGAGAGCGTCGACGATTTCACTCGTCGATTGCGCCTACGAGTTGAGAAGGATATTGATGAGCGAAAGCTCAACAATTTACACCAGTACTTTCCCGGTGAGCGTACGGAACACGGACAACCTTGTTATGTCCCGAAATTCCACATCCCATCGCCCGAAGCCACAGGGCCACCGTTAATCGACAAGATCGAAACTGCGCTGTCCAAATTAGCCAGTCAGATCGAGGTCGAAGTACTTGACAGACGCTCAGTCTGCATCCGTCCCAATATCAACACCAAAGACCTTGACTCACTGCTCCAACTCCTCTCGGACAATAGCGTCGTAGCTGTCCCTGCGGATAAGAATCTTGGACTGTGCCTCGTTACGGCCGAATGGTATCACGAGATGGGACTCAAACTTCTGGAAAACGACTCCTACGAAGAGTCTGAACCCAACTTTCCGCTGTTGAATTCGACAATTAGGAGCATCATCGCCCGCGCAAAGCACCTCATACCGAAACAGCAATTCACTTGGCTCTCCGTACCCCTCAACGAGGGACGCGAAAAAGTACCAGTGTTGAAAGTCATCCCGAAGATACACAAAACTCCAATCTCTGACCGCCCCATTGTCCCCTCGTTCGACACTCTGCTGGAGAACGCATCGGCATGGGTAGACTATCAGATAAAACCTCTCCTCGAGCAGTTCCCGTGGATTCTCCCTGACTCAAAAAGTTTCTGCCGAGATCTCCACAACGTAAAACTGCCCAGAGGCCGCAACATCTGGCTCGTAACGGGAGACGTAGTCGCAATGTATCCCAACATCCCAACGGATGACGGGATCGCACAAATTGCATCTATCCTCCAGACACCACTCATGAGATTTGAAACTCTTGAGCAGGCGTCTCAGTTACCCTTCAAATCGCGCAAAGAGCTGACCACGCTCCTACTACGCATTATATTGAAGTACAACCACGTTGCCTTCGCGGACAAAACTTACCGACAAATTGTCGGCACCGCCATGGGTACAGCGTGTGCACCAACATACGCGAACCTTTTCTTGGCACCGTACGAGGCACCCGCGCTTGAAGAACTTCGAGACATAATCCTCTTATACCGGCGCTTCATTGATGATACATTTGCGATCATCCATGGCTCGCTCGAGGACGTTGAGAAATTCAAGTCGCGGTTCGGCGCCCTCCACCCAAATATGAAATTTGAGTGGTCAGCATCGAGACTTCAACTACCTTTCCTAGACGTGCAAGTATCACTGGATATTAATCCAGGGGTGATTGCAGCCAATCCGCAATTCCGATTGGTCACCTCAGTCTACCAGAAGGCATTGAATGTGTACCTCTACATTCCCTGGAATTCATGCCATTCCCTTGACTCCAAGCGTGCTTGGATTAAAGGTGAACTTATCCGCTATGTACGGATATGTTCCCGTGAGCCCGACTTTGCCAGAATCCAGACGGATTTTATGGTGCGGCTCCGCGAACGTGGCTACCCAGGACGCTGGCTTCAACACGTCTTTGAGGAGATAAAGTACACGGTCGAGCGCCCAACCGCGCTCAAACCCGTCGTGCGTAAAAACACGAACGGGGACCCTGCACTCCACGTCCTCAAGCTTACCCACAATCCAGTATGGGATGATCTTAATTTGAATCCCATCTGGCGCGAGTTGGACGAGACATGGAGGGAATTCGGGGCTGGCTACCCTGAATTCCAATTCATGGCCTCGTTTAAGAAACCTCCCGCGCTGGGTGACCGGTTAAATACCACGAACCGAGACACGTTGGACACATACCATGCATCAATAGTGACACCCGTTTAGTCCTCTTTTTTCTCAATCCTCTGTCACGCGCCGCCCGGGACCCTACGGGTCCCGGGCCTGGCAGCGCGCTCCCTCGGATTTCGAAAAAAAGCAGAGCTCTAATCGTAATCAGTGTCCTCTGATAATAACGCGACTGCACTTGCCTGCAAACCTGTTGAGCTTCGCTCCAGCGAGCACCCGACTTCAACGAAACCACCGCTATTTTCGATCCGTCCGGGATCTATGCGAGGTTCTTTGATAGCCGGCGGCATTTCCAGAAACGTTCGCGCTGATCATAACCGGTAATCCCTTGCGTATGCTAGCGCTTGGGAATTAAAATGACAACGTGAAAACCAGAGCGACGCAAGCAAACGTTGAGACCATCCCAGGAACTCCGGGAGCTTCGCGCCGGCGCTTTTGTTAATTACTAATGGTGATTGACAAAGATTGATCTGGTATATATAGGGTTTACGCCACCTGATGAGTCCTTTGACGAAACGTTGACCTTCAACGTAGTGGCCCCGTTTCCAAAGTCCTCTCTAGCATCTACCTGCCCCCCTGCTCGCTCGGCGCTTCGCGCCTCACTCGCTCCGCCAACAGATTATATATGGGATACCCATTCATTTGATCCGACCACTGTTCCCGTCTCACCCATCTCTCCGACGGCCGGCCCTTCATTGTTAATAGACTCAAACACTCTATTCTATCACTCACATAGTTTCATTTACCCAGCTCCAGTCACGATACCAGAAACAAGTTATCATATCTCCTCATTACTCCCAGCCTCCGATCCCGTGACAGGCCTTATGGATGTCCGCTTAGCCGCTGCTCGCTCCCTCCCCGCTACAAAGCCAAGACGGCCGACGAAGGAGAACGAGATTGCCCCCAGTTCTTTCCGTCCGCACGTTGCGGCCAATCAAAGGATTTTGTTATGGACCACGCCCCACTCGTTGTTAGCACAAAAAGACCGAGATGCCGAAGTTTCGCGGCGGCTGCAGACGCTCATGTTCGAAGACTTGTTGGCATCAACTGTCGATGATACACGTCAAGCGTACGGAGCCGGTCTGTTGCGATTCAATCAATTTTGCGATAGAGAGGGCATTCCTGAAGGTCGTCGTATGCCCGCATCGGATATTCTCCTTGGTGCTTTCATTTCGGACCACAGCGGCAGCTGCTCGGGCAAAGCCGTACGAAATTGGATAAACGGGCTACGGCTATGGCACATTTATAACAACGCCGATTGGCACGGCAAGGACGGCTGGCTGCCGGGTATTCTCAAAGCGGCCGACAAGAAAGGAGTCAATTTCAAGCGACTTCCTCGCGGACCTATCACCCTCGAACATCTTCGAGCTTTGCGCGCATGTCTAGATCTTACTAAGCCACGAGATGCGGCCATTTGGGCAGCCGCTCTTGTCGCCTTTTGGGGTTGCCGCAGACTTGGAGAACTGCTTATAAAATCATTGAGCAAGTTTCGGTTGGATCATGACGTGACACGTTCAACGCATATGTCGCGATCCACGGTGAATATACACCTAGAATGGAATTGATTCAAACTCTGATAAATTGGTGTTCAGGTTCGGAATCGTACGGTACTCAGCTTCCATATACCTTACACCAAGACTACGGGAATACTGGGCGGCGAAGCTATTCTCACATCCACGGGCGACGAATTTTGTCCCGTTTGGGCCGTGGACAATCACTTCGCCATTAACCACTCTCCCGCGAAAAACACCCCGCTGTTCGCGAGTCGGGACAGCTCGGGAAACTGGACTCCTTTGCTCAAAAAATCATTCCTAGATTTCTCCGATGCCGTTTACAAGTCAAAATGCCTCGAAAATGTTTTCGGCCATAGTTATCGTATCGGGGGCTCACTGAAGCTCTTACTCGATGGAGTTGCGCCGGAGGTAGTCATGAAAGTGGGTGGTTGGACATCACTCTGCTTCTTGATCTATTGGCGCCGCTTGGAGCAGGTGATACCTTTAGCTATTTCACGGGCATGGGATGCCAACATTCGTTCTTTCGCTTCTACTCAGGGAATTCAACATGATATCATAGATATAAATTTTAATCAATAGTTTTAATCCAGACTCTGCCTAGCTCTATTTGGGGTGCAGTTCAATCCACGATCCGACCATGCAGCGAGCTGCGCTCTGGGAGCTATGCTCCGTCTGGTATACTTTGGTCTCATCTTGTCTTTCACTCAGACCTTGGTTTATCTTGTGTACTGGTCTTGACGGACGCCATCCAGAACGGCACTTGTTTCCAAGTGACTCCCGAGCAACAAATCTGCTCGGACCTTTTCTGGCATAGCCGCGAAGCGGCCCGTCAATTCCATAGACAAAGACCTCAGATTAAATAATCTGTTGTAGAACTCATCTCGACACGAAGGGTCGAAATTCAGAACAAGTGCTACTAGTAATATTCCCAAGCACGTAAGAACATTACACGATGACTTGCCTTATCGCAGTTTAAGGTGAGCGTCAGCGGTATTGAACTCTGAAGCCTGGGTTGCACAAAAAAGATCCCGGTCAATTTTTGAGGCTTGAAGGGTCCAAGGAGCGGAAAACCAGGCAATCGGACTGAGCGCAGCTAAGCAGCAAGATAAGAACATGAATGAAAGCTTTGACCGGCACCGAAAGCCGGAGCGGAAAATCGTCGGCGTTTTACCTCCCCATCACGCGCGACGCTATCCAGAACTCTTCCAAACTATCATGCTCCCAGTAAAATTGTGCACAGGATGGTATGCGCCGTCTGAAGTCAACTCTTCTCTCATCCCTTTTTCCTTCGCTTCCCGGCTATAAATCATGCTGCGGCCACTGCTGGAACCACCAACTCTGGCTCTGGGCGAGCGCCGCAGCCTTTTCCCTCGCTATCAGGGTCGCTACGGTAATCCAAGAATATTTTCATCTTTGGTTTCTCTAGTTTCTGCAGCCTTCGTCGCCACCTTCAACACGCAGCGCTGTACGTTTACACCTTCCACGAGTTTGGCTCGGCATTAACATAAGTTTGCAGTCCGAGACTGCTGCTAGACTCGGTCCTACCCTCGGCATCTTTACATCGAGAATATCGATGGGCGTGTGCAATATCATAATTCCCCTCGTATTATACTCATCGGAGCTCAATGGTACATATCCGCGACGCCTCCCTCAAGCGCTGCGTCATTTCGCGGTTCTCGCAGCCGACGCTTCAGCCTCAGCCTCGATGGGTTTCCCTCTGGCACTGCCGATCATCCGAACGACGAGCCACGGCGACCGTGATTCTGGGCCAATCGAGCTGGACCTGAGTAGCGAGAGTACGCCGTGTAAGCGCCACTTTCCTCATACAACCTTTAATAAGCACATCATCAGGGCTCCCATCGCATATCTATCTATGCACCCTTTGGCGACATCTTAACCTCGTCCGTTCATTTATATTTGATTGCTTATTGTTTGTTAATCAGCTTGAGTTCAGCGAGTGAAACCACATGCAGCTTTCTCGAATCCTTTCAAAGCGCTCAGTTATACCCCTACTTTGGCTCGGACTACAGGGAGCTTACGCTATTTCGATTTAGCCAGTTCGTGGGTGTCCGTTCAGCATCAACGTGAACGACGCGTGAGTCCGCATTTTTTGTTCTACGGCCTCGTTTCTAATCGTTTCCCCTCGGAACTGCGCCGATCTGAGGATACTGTGGGCAGGAATGGTTTTCTCCGTCAACGCCGTCGAATCCAGTCCCAACAACTTCGGCGCATTCAAGAAGCTGGCGATGAGCTCCGGCGACAGTGCGAGCGCGAGCGCACCTGCCATTACCACAAAGCCATACACCGCGCCCCCGGGTCAGTCCTGGTCGAAGGGGTCCGCGGTCGTGACCCACGACATCTGGACATGGACCACGGTTTTCACGAGCTACATGGACACGCCTTGTTGTAAATCGTGCTCCTCCGCTGACTCTGCTCTTTGAATATATAGCCGCTAATTGAAGCTCCAGCCCCGACATAGTACGCGCCCCCGCCCGTCAAGCACATCATCAAGGGGCGTGGACACACTAAACTTCTCTCGACCGAACATCAGCGCATCCATTGGCGACGGTGTGATCAGTTGTGCGTTGCTCCATTTGATCGACAACCGTTTTGTTAACCCACATGAATACAGCGAGTTCCACCCCTCAGGATCACACCGTCACAACTGCACTTCCGGATAGCGACAAAACCACTAGTTCGGAGGCTCCTACGAGAGGGCAAGTATGTATTCGTGTAGTACGGCACTTCGTTTACCCTGTACATCGCTGGAGGATTTGAATGCCATTTAACATGCCCAAGTCATTCTTTCGACCGACAATTTGTCAATCATCTGCGTAAAATCCTTCAACAATAGTAATGCACTGATGTTACACTGAATAAATATGGATAAGTATAGGATGTGCGTAGGTCTGAATACAATGCGATGAGATAGTCTGTGTTGGGAGCGGCCCTTGAATAAATAAGTATAATATGATGCGGGCAAGGGGGACGGGGGGTAGAATGTAATTATAATGGAAAGGAAAGGTCGGTATATAGTGTCAGTGTCCCCCTCCTACGGGCTGACGAGGATGGGCGAGTTGGACGACCCGGTCGCAGGCCGTTTGGGGACTGGTGGAGGTGACTGGTTGCCGTAGCTAGCGCTCGCGGGCGCTGAAGCTGTCGAAGAGATCAGGGAAAATCGCGTAGAACAGAGTACTACACATACGAGGGATACTCTTTGCTGCGTTTGCAGCGATCTTGCTTGTTTTTTTGGCGTTCTTTTTGACACGGGCGTGGCTGTTAGAGCTTGGGATGGGCCGGCCTGGTTGTACATGTGCCGCGTTCGTGACGTCTGAAACAGTAAGTTTAAGCACAGGATACACAGTATAAGTGCGAGCGGCACATACCACCGAGCACCGGCGTGTCGTTCCTGGTCGTCTTCGGCGCCGAAGCTAGTACCGTAGTAGGTAAATGTCAGGGCCATGAACGATATCAAAATGACAAAGAACGAACCTTTCGACCGCTTACGGGGGGGCTTCCCCGTCTGAGGCGACTTCCGCTTTACGACGAGGCACTTTGGGTTGCTATATTATGCATCAATTTCTGCGTTGGAAAGAAAATAGAAGAAAGAGCTCACAACGCCTTTACTGCTGCTTCCGCCAGGTTCTCGTACACGTGGAGAAGCCAGGGTCGGAGAGCCCGCAGGCCGTGTTGGGCGTTTGCGGCATAGGCCCCAATGAAGACCTTGAGGAAAGTGGCAGCGTCGGCGGGGGAGACGTTAGGGATTGTGCAGGTCTGGTCACTGGACCTTTCCTTGCCCAATGGGTGGCTTCTTATCGCGCGTAGTATCATCTGCGCGACTTCGCCCGAGATGAGGAGGTTGTAGACGGTCTATAAAACTATTTGAGGCGTATTCGTGAGCGTGAGTCGAATGCACGTACAGTATGATTCT
Source organism: Mycena vulgaris (assembly GCA_029204335.1). NCBI lineage: Eukaryota > Fungi > Basidiomycota > Agaricomycetes > Agaricales > Mycenaceae > Mycena > Mycena vulgaris. Next base: position 7,729 of record JARGYA010000259.1, read on the forward strand.
CGTGGGACGCGTAGTTACTGGAGAGAAGGAATCGGGACACCGCACGGATGACAAGAGCATCCAAGAACCCTCCCCCGATGATTGTATACATCCTGCGCGCCGGCGAGCTGTCCTTCATGTCATCCCACTCCCGCGCCTCCAACGCGGGCAGCGGGTTCAACTCCTTGAGTTGTTTCACCTCCATACGCGTCGAGAGGGACTGGAGCATGCGGGTGCGGGTAACATCAGTGCCTTGAGGAATGGATGGGGGTGGGGGTTGCATTGAGCGTGTTTGTGCGGGTGCTCGTGGACGTTGTAAAGAGAGTGGTGATGTCACCGGAGTATGCCGGCACAGGAATATACCTTGCGAGAAATAATAATAAAATCGCTACAAAGTTATTCTACAGGTGAACTAGCTTATCGTCTTCTGAATTTTATCACCACCGGGACGTGGGGAAAGTCGGGATCCTGACGCGGGACCTGGAACTAGACCACCCTAAAAAAACATACAGCGGTCTACTAAACGTCGAAACAGGCGGATGTCCTACCTCGTCCTGAAGCCTGCGAAAATAAATCGAAAGGGCTACAGCCCCATCTTCCGCTGTGATTCCGGGCGACGATTCGTTGATGATCTGCTCCTCTAACGACGACGGACTGGCACAGGTATCAGTCAGTTTGAAGGCCAGGATTGACTGAGAACAACTTGCATTTTTGCCCCAGCAGCTTGGATCGCCAAGATGACACTGGCTAAAGATGTGGCGACGAAGGTAGAGGGTGTCTCCTCGAAGAGATCGTCCATCAAGGCTCCGAGGACTGGACAGAAATAGGCAGCTGTGTCTTCGCCACAGGATTCGAATCCTCGTCCGACCTGCAGACGCTCGAGGATTTGTTGAACGAGATCCTGCCAGCGGTCAGACAATGGTAGGGAGTCACGAAGAGGAGAAGACTAACCCCTACTGTGCACCAAAGGTGGCGTGGTAGACAATTCGCTAGGAGGCTGCCCATCTGCCCCGTAAATTCCCGTTCGCCGGCGTGTCTGAGAAGCTCCAACCGGAGGACGCTGTCTTGCTCGTGCGCCATTAGCCGCAGGCGTCGGACGGTGTCCACGGCCTGGTAGGGATAGTTCCGGATGGTTCCATCTTGCAACGCGGCGTCGGCCGCAGCAACGAGCAGGGATAAATCTGACATGGTTTCGAGACGAGATCGTTTAGTGCAAGTTTGAAGTTTTTTGAAGATCCAAACAAGTCACCCTCATACGTCCAATTTGCATCCAGCTTCACGTGTCACTTCGTTCCGCGCCTCATCATATCCTCGTTCACTTTCTTTTCCGGCAAAATCTTCCTGCAAGGTCTTCCACCTACTCAGGGCTAAGATCGGAACTTTAATTTATGTAACACCAATGTATACTCACGAATTCAGAGCTCGAGTCTGTCCTGTTGGACGCCCTGGGCCTTCAATTCTCCAAATTTATGAACGGTCCGGCGCTCAAACCAAATGACAGCTGTTAAACCAAGCTTTCGCGATGGATTTCAAATCCACGGAAATGCGAGAGATGAATCGGTCAATAGTTAATTGAGAACAAGTGTGGCGTAAACCAGATCCGAGGGCATGACACAAGATCATAGTGAACGAATCATACAGCGAGGTATATGGCGGTGCGGAATAACTGAATAAATATCGTTAAGATAGGATGCGGTATGTGCGCAGGTAGCGGCCCTACGAGTAGCGATGTGTGGATGCCAGGAAATGTAGATGTAGGGGAGTGTAGCAGGGTTAATAGCCTATGGCCTGACTCGGATGACGATGGACGAGCTGAACGACCCCGTAGTAGGCCGTTTGGGAGGTCTGCTTATGTTCGGATCAGAAGGCGCACTCAGATTCGGGGAGATCTGCATGTACTGGCCTGCTAGAAAGAACGTAAGCGGAATCTACATAAAGGAAAGGCATGATATTACCTTTCGAAATGCCCCCAGCGTCGGCGATAGCAACATCGAGCCGAACCGCATAAAACGCAGCGCGCGCGAGACGCTCCTGAAACAGTGATGCCGTTGAGGCCGGGGGTGTGGATCCGAATGAAGGAGCAGATGCCAGAAAGCCATCAAGCAGAGATGGAAATGTCTGCATGTGGAGGATGGCGGGAGCATCCGCGACGAGGTCGAAGGTGGGGCATGGCATCGAGAATGACGGGCTGGCCACTGCCCGGCTGGACAAGCTCGTCGTCCCGTTTTGACAGCAGGATTGACGAATTGCCACTGCGACGACGCGGAGATTCGTTCCCCAAGGTATGCGGGCACCGACTGATGAGTTGTTTCTGCGATGCTGAGGGTGATCATCTTGCTTTTAGTCAGGCAGTAAGCGTCTCGTACAAGGAACCAGTCTCAAAACTCACCTGCATCCGGGGTTAGAGGATGCTAAACGAGGCTTTCTTGAGGCGGAACAGTAGCCCTGAACAACTCCTTGTTTCTCCCACAACCTCGGATCGGGGGCATCGGCGTCGATGGAGATCGATCTTTTCGCTTTCGGCGGTGGAAGGCTGTTGCAAGGTTGACAGTTGGGCAAGCGAGTAGTATGTTAGTGCGAGGCGGGCGCATATATCAATGTGGTCCGATCCGGCTGCAACTCTTCTTGAAATTAATGTGCATCCTGGAGGAAACTCGGTGGATTGGGTGACGTGGACGTAAGGTTTATCGCTTGTCTTTCGAGCAAGAATTCAGGCGATAGAGACTTTCGAGGCGAGAGTGAGGAGCATCGGGAGGCGGTAAAAGAATCGCTGGAAGATGATGCGGCTCGAGGCGCGCGAAGGATAAGTGAGAGCTGGTGAGAGGTGATTTGGAGGTGATGCCATCGGGGATCGTCCTGGTCACGTGTATGGACTTCTGCACAAACGGCTACGCGTCCTCAGCGATCCTACCTCACGCCGGCATCTGAAATTGTCGCCAATATATCTCTCTGTTCTAATTTTTACAACCCGTCCGGCGGTCAAACTAAATACCAGTTGGGTGAACTCTTTGGCTCGAGAGCTAGTTGAGCGATGTTATTAAGATGGCGTTTTCCAGCCTTGCGCGACACACATCTTGGACGAATGGCGGAGATATTCGAATCGACGGTAATACGAATGACGCACAAGGTGGAAGATGCAGAAACGCTGGAAATTCCGCCGGTGACAAACAAGCCACAATGTCAGCCGCTCACAGCCTCATCGCGTCTCTTGCTCTTGACTCCCATCATCCTCCCAGTTCTTCGTCCTCCCACATCCGGTCAAGGTACGTGGTTCGTCTCCTCGCCCGCTATGGCACTGCTCGCTCCACGCCCAGCTACTCATCCGAACTGGTGACGACTGGATGCCCCCGCTCCGAATCCCTCCTGCATCCACACGGCCAGCTGTACCAGAAAGGGAGAGCCCTGGCGAGCGGTGCACACGCCAGCTTCTCTCATGGGCTGTCTATCTAGATCGCCGAGAGACCTGAGCACTGGGTGAGGTTCCCGCTCGCGCAGCCGCATTTCAATGCTCCTTAGGCCGAGGTCCTCGGACCTAAGACGCCGATTGGGCAGCCTGGGTACCCTTTCGTTATGGGACGTGGTGCTAGGACGGGTGGCGTTCCAGTTCCGATCCTCCGCCAACTCATTTCACCCGCCAACCTGTTTCGCCGCCAACTTGTGTCGTCCGACGGCCGCCAACTCGTTTTCGCTGGATCATAGGCGAGGATACTTTTGTTGTTCCTTTGGAACTTCGCAATGCTCGACCTGCTTCGTGCAGTGAGAGATGCATCAATTTTTCGCCCCACCTCCTTCCTTCGGGAAGATCTTTTGTATTTGCGTCCGAGCGCTATGGCCTTCAATATAATGTGATTTTTTTCTCCCTCATGTTTGAAGGACGGGTTGTAGATAATAACACTCCTACCCTTCGCGCGTGATTTATTCGACGTTTGCCAGGGTGGACGGCCTGCTGACTTAAGACTCCGCGATGTTGTTACTCGCAACGACCTCGCGGACTCAAACCCTGTGGGTTGTCTGCTCTTTCACCCTCACAGGACGCGGCTAGCTCATATATATTACTACTACTAATAGCGTCTCGATATCGCCCTCATTCCCAATTCCGGTCTCTGAACTAGTTTGTATTTCACGGGTATATACATAAGTTGGGAGGTTACTACATTATCCAGCGGCTAATAGAGATCACTCCACGGACTGCCTCGCGTACCTATGAACTGCCGGAATCCCGCGCAAGGCCAACAACAGCGAGTCCACCGCGCGCGCGAGGTGGCGCTAGCGAACGCGGAACTCGCGCTCGACACCGAAGGGTAAGTGTGGCCGCGTTAGACGAAAACGTGAATCCACTGAAAATCGTCATGTACGGTCGTTGCGAGACGTCCGAGCGATGATCAAAACTATTCCACCCTCGGCAGAAAGACGTCGTAACCTCAAGTCCAACTCCGCCCTGAAGCATGCCCTTTAGTAGGCTCTATCCACCCATCGAGCCCAGACTGACCTGACTGTGTAGCATACCTGACCCTCAGATCGGTTGCTACAGTATGCGCTGACCTTTTTTCCGCCACGACTCGCAATCATTCTGAGATCGAGAAATGGTTAAAGGCAGAGAAATCAAGGATGAACTCTAACGTCGTCCCGCGCGCACTGATAAGTTCGAGCACAAGGGACGCGCCGTCGAGATCCGGCTTGAAATCTGGTCTGCCCAACTCATTCCAGATGTCGCCTTTTCGGTGGCGGCAACGACCTGGTGACTCCGGCTTTGGCGAGAGAGACCAGGGGAAGAAGCAAATTATAAAATGAAGGTGCGGATCGGCTGCTCGCATCATCCTACAGAAATTCTGGCAATCAATTCACGACGCGCAGCCAAGTATCAAACTGAATTTCCAAAGTAGAAGGGATGTGCTCCCCGTCTCAGCTCGCATCAGAGAATTTATTCAACCCGAAAGACACACAGGAAATTCTTGAGGTTAAATTTTGCTGATGTTCAAAATTTGTCAGTTGGCCGAAATAGGGATAGAAGCTATTCGGAGCCGTAGAAGTTGTAGTAAGCAGCGTTCGAAGTAATTGGTTCCTAACTTCCTCGTTTCGTGATGGATGATCTTATTGTGCAATATTTGCAAATCAGTGGCGGTGTCAAAGATCTTTGCTTCCCTCAGTGACCGCAGAGGTGTCCCAATCGCAGCGCCTGACGAACCTCAGCCTCGGAAATCTGGCCTTCAAAGAACGGCACGCGCAGACAATTGGTTCCGAATCGTCGTTATCTAATCTTTGGTTCATAGCTCGTCCACGTCACAACTCCAAACCATGACTCTTTTCGTCGCTGACTCGATACCGTCGCGCGCGGAGGCTCGGGCTCGAATTTCTGCATTGGATGCGGAAATATTACATCTGGAGCTTTATATCATCTCTCTTCGGCATGAACGGGAGGCCATCAAAATGCAGCTGGACTCCTACAAGTACCCAGTCTTGGAACTGCCCAACGAGATCGTATCCGAGATCTTCACACATTTCGTCCCGGTATATCCTATCAGTCCTCCCGTGGTTGGAATCCTTTCCCCCTCCACGTTGGGCCAAGTTTGTCGCAGATGGCGCGAAATAGCGCTGTCCACGCCGTCGCTTTGGCGCGCGATAAGCTTGGACCTTGACGACAAAACTGCGATAAACCATGCTACTCAGCTCCATCTCCTCGAAACTTGGCTGGATCATTCTCGGGCGTCCCCTCTCTCCGTCGCCCTCGACAATTCCACATCGCTCAACGACGCGGTCATTTTGCGAATTATCGACGCAGCTTTGGCCCACACGTCCCGCTGGGAGGAGATAGATTTATGGCTTCCTTTCTCCTATATGGTTCTGTTTTCATCCAAGCCCATGCCCTTACTCCGTACCCTTGCCTTCGGGCCGAGCACCGAATGTCCAAATCGAAACGACGGCATCGTCCTCTTCGACCAAGCACCAAATTTGACCACCGTAACCCTCTATCCATACTTCGACCCCTTCACCCTCGCTCTACCGTGGTCCCAAATCACGACTCTTCGTGGCATGTGCCTCTTGGAGGACGAACTTATGGAGATTTTACGCTGCGTAGATAACCTTGTCAACTGCAACGTTACCCTCGTTCATTGCGTCGGCAGTGACAACCTCCCGACCATCGCACCACTCATGCATCTTCAGAATCTTACCTTGACGGTCGAATGCGACCCTTACACTGCAGAAATGTGTATTTTCGATAAACTACTACTTCCGGCACTCCGCAGCCTCCAGATTCCCGAGCCTTGATTCTGTCCCAACCCCGAGGGTTCTATCGCGGCCTGGATCTTGCGCTCCGGCTGCAAACTCGAGTGCCTCCACGTCACCCACACCGAGATAGCCGAGATAGCTTACCGCGCTGCGCTGCCCTCTGTGCGAAACCTTTCGGTAGATGATCGTTGGCCAGCCGCCAGCTCGAATGGAATCGATTCAGATTGATGGGCAGCGTTGGAAGAACATGCTTCATTTGACCAATATACAGCGCGACGGATGTTATTCTTTACCGCCGAGCAGCCGAACATCGACGGGAACATTGATTTACTTATTTCAACTCTTCCCAGCTGCTTTTATGTATGCTATCTATTTCTAAATTTACCGTAGGATGTTTACCATGGACTTCTTCGTCCGAGGCTACAATTGACAGGCAAGTTATTCAGCAGTTATTCCTTGGAGAGGTATTGGTCCGTGTCCAATAAAGTCCCAGTGCGAGTCGTAATTTAATATTCGTCTCGCATCTGCGGAGTCCAGATTCAAGATTCAGCGCCCCTGATGAAAGACACGTTTCATCAATGCCTAGGCTCATGCAGTATCAATCTTGCGCAATTTGTTATTATAGGGTAGAATCTATGAATAGAAAATCATCAAATTGAGTGATTTACTGTAAACACTGCAGTCTAAATTAGTCGTACTTGTCGTGCTTGTTGTCGCGGTCGCAGTTGCCATACGTCCGCTAAAAAAACGTGCCAGGGTAAATCCAAAGTCTCATAAATATTATGATTCCGCCGGCAAAAGTCCATAAAAAACTGGAAGTCTCGTTGACAACTCCCTCGGGCCGGGGTCGCAGAGTTTGGAACTGTGATGCGATATAATTGATCCCATCACGTTCCGCAGCTACATTTCAGCGTTTGCGACCAATTTGCGACCTCTCACCTTGATCTGGACCGCTCGCAGCAACATTGTACCGGTAATGTCGTTTGGACGAGTACGATCGGCCCCACATGGAACGACAAAACAGAATGGCGTTCACTTGAAATTCCTACCAAATTCCTATGAACACCTTCAAGTTTGCCTTAACCAAGTTATCGAGTTTACTTGAAGATATTCGGCCCACCGCACCACATCCCATTGCAGCCCATTTCAAAACCTCTTCAGCGACGCACTGCTGCAGCATATCTATTATCAGCTGCCCTTAAAATCAAATTTCCGAGTCCAGTACTGTTACCATGGACCCCGTTTCGACTCGTATCTAGTCCGATCTGTTGATGAAACCGAGAACACACAATGTTTTGGTAGTTCCCTGTTCGTATAAAGAGAGCGACAACTCAACCATTTTCTTCAGCCAATTCTTCTTCTTTCGCTCCCTCAGATACTGCGTAGTGAGTGCCAGGCACCTATCCCGTAACATTATCACTGACTATCTAACCATCCAGTCTTTTTCTACCTTTTCTTCATCGCATCGCCCTTTCACCCACGCCCATTTCCATTCGTTCCAACACCTCCCTTTTTTTAACATCCACAATGTACTCCAAGAACATCATCGTTTCCCTCGCGCTCCTCGCCGTTGCGTCGCCTGCGCTGTCTGCCCCCGTTCCGGCACCTATCCCGACCGGGTTCACCGAACTCGAGGCGCGCGCTGGTCTTCCCGCCGGCGCCCTCAGCAGCCTGGCTAAATCCCTTGGCAGTGGTCTCCTTTCCGGTGGCGCTATCGCAGGCCTTACCTCCCTTCTCAGTAACCTCGAGGCCCCTGCTGCGTGAGTTCTGTCCCTCTCGTGCCGCGTATTCATCTAACAATACGCCGTCATTTCAGCCGTGATCTCGACGCTCGCGCTGGCCTCGGCGCCCTCCTGGGGAAACTCGTCGGTGCCGGGGAAGAGAGCCTCGAGAGCGTCCTCAAGAACAGTGTCATCGGAGGCGTGGCCAGCGGCGTTGCGGTTGAGGGCGTTAACGCTGCCGCTGGGCAGCGCCGTGCAGCGGTCCCCGCTGCGGTCGTCGATGATGCGGCCAAAGCGGCCTCCAAGGGCCTCGGCAGCGTCATTGCCGGCGGCCTCGCAGGCGGGTTGGGCTCCGCGCTTGGTGGGCTCGGAATCGACGCGATCGCGGACAAGCTGTTCAAGTACGTTCTTTCTTCTTCTCCTCACTCCAGCTTTGATCTAACGCACAAAGCAGCAAACGCGCACTCGCGGACCTGAGCGACGAGGAGGTAAACACCCTCCTCGAGTACGTCAACACCCAGAACGGCGGCAAGCGCGCTGTCCAGCTTGGCTCCGTTGGAAAGGGCATCGCCGGCCTCGTCGCGGGCCTCGGTGCCACTCAGGCTGCGGAAGCTGCGATCGAAGGTGTTGAGGGCCTGTTTAAGCGCGAGACCAGCTTCAACGACCTGGACTAGGCGGATCTTGGTTACATGTAACACGTGTGCGGTGCATTGAATGAAAGATATTGTCGAAGTAACTTGGGAGTCCATGAATTACTGTTTTCATAGCAATGCAAGTTGCGTAGGCTAGCTCAAAGCTATGGCCCGGATTCTATTGCCTAGCGCGCAATAATATCGTGCAGCGCGTCGCGCGTGCAGTTCTTCGGCTCTCCTCAATTGACAAATTGGGGTGATATCGGGCGTCCCTTTAATTGGGAGTTGTAGCTTCAGAATAGGGATGATTCTACTTGCTCCGGCGGCAAACAAGATCCGATGGCGTTATCTGATTCTTGATTCGGTATGTCAAGCCCACATTAGCAGGGACTTTCTTGTCGGTACATACAAACATTTTTGGAATATCAAGCCCGCATTAGAAGAGACTTTCTTGTCGGTACATACAAACATTTTTGGAATGCGCTATAAATCCCGTACATACCGGAGGCACTGCAGACGATATCATACAGGTAGTAAGGAAAGCATGGGGAATAAATAATGAATATCTGCCGCACTGGGAAGACGGAAAGGGAGGCCCAAGGGAATGGGTGCCACCGAGGACGAGGGGCAGGAGCAGCTGCGGGGGTTAGCCAATTCGAAGGCAGAGGCGGCGAAGGGTGGTGCGCTTGAATCGGGGTCGTCGGGGTGGCTTGTGCGACGATGAGGCTTGTATCTTTCGGGATGTGCGGACCGGGGCCAATCGTTGTCTTTCCTCCTGGCGCGAATGAAGAACGAGATGGATTGTCTGGGTCGGAAAGACTCGCGCTGAGCTTTTGAAAGCCGAGCGTCGGTCGTAGTACAGTTGATAAAGACATTATTCGACTAGACACTAGGCATCGGATTGAGTCTGAAAATTTTTGTAAGCCTCCGACGGCGTGTAAGAAGGCGGGGCGGCAACATACTGGAAGGATTTCGCCAGGTACGTGGTGAAAGTAAGTGGATGCTGTGGAGGCCTGGCAACAATGTCGATCGATGGAGTGCGGATCCGGCGGCCTGGCTAATCTGAGTCCCTTTTCTTTTGTTCTTGTTCCTCCTTCTTGCCACCCTCTCCGACGATGCCTTCCCTCTGCCCTCGACGCCCCGCGGTGTCCGCAACGTCTCTTCTGGCCCTTCAACGCAGCTATGAACGGGTTCGTCGCTTGCCAGGCTTGCCACTCCGTACGCAGACTCGACGCTGCGGTGAACGGTGCCACCCCTTTCCGCTTGCTAAAGAACCTGGGATGAGACTCTGCTGGACAGCAAACGAGACACAGCGCACTGGAAATCCACGGCTCCGCTACCGAGTTGCGACCGATGCGAGCGCGCAGCTTTCCCTACTGGACCCCCTGTTGGACTGGGTTAGAACGAAGCACGAAAGGTATGTTAGTTTATCACGTACGTGTAAACGCCTGTGAGTAGCCGCGGTCTAGGTGGCTCTTGCCACGTCGATGCCTTGCCCAGAGGCTCTGCAGCCATTCCCAGTTATCGCTCCAATCCGCGAGGATTCGGAAGGTAAGCTCAGAGCAGCGCGGAGACTCGCCGTCAGATTGCATTGAATTGGTCCGCCTTTGCAGGTCCTGGAGGCCGGACGCCAATCGTTCCGAAGACAAAGGCACTGGGCAGAATCCTCGTCTGCTGCAAAGGTACGCAGCACTACGTCGAAGGGGGAAGGATACGTCTCCGAGTCCTGGCGTGAAAAAGACAGCCGGGCCTTGAGATCGGATTGCAGGAAGGCCATCTTGTCAGGCAGAAAGACTCCCGCAGAGCCCAGCGTCTCGACTATACAGGCTTGCGCGCTGGAGTGACAGAAATCCCGGACAGAAAGTACTCCCGCCAATTTCTTATGTTGAGGATGTGAGAGCTTCAGATTTGTGCGCTCGGCATTTCAATTTCTTGCGCCCGGGTCCCAGCGCGCGAGAGTACATCGAGAAAGGCGTAGGGGTCCTAGCTTGATTCTTGACGCGAAGCCAAGAATTTTGGAAAGGACGCGTGATTTGAGGAAATTGCTTGAACACCGAAATTCAGCTCTGAGGATGTGGGGTCTATCTTGAATGCAGCTTGAAGCAACTCGAAGCATGAGCGCCTAGTCTTCGCAGGTCTTTGCGCGGCGGGTGGGTGCTGGCAGCAAGGTTGATGGGCGTCGGCAATCGTTTGGCGGGCCGCCATATCCCGATTGCCGCGACGGCATCAAACACGTCCTTCTCGACTCACCACTTCCCTCAGCTTCCCCATCGCTGCATAGAGAGCTTGAAAGTCTGTCGCGCAGAGATCCCAGGCATCTCGTTTGCCCTGGTCCAGTGAGTATGATCATCGATTCTGAGTCTCTTTCCCGACTGCTGGTCTGTAAAACAGTTGGCGAGCGCCGTCCCGGGGTGCAGGGCTGCGTTGTTCACTGTCCTTGGATCTCCAAGCCGGCTCGGTTGGACGTCCTTCGTGATTCGAGCTCAAACCTCATGTCTCGCTCAATCCTGACTCGCGCGCACAACGGCTGTCTAGAGCACGTCCAGTAACGACCAGCGGGATCTCTACCGCCTCATCGGAGCCTCGACGCTCTCATGCCTTGTTGGATCAGTTCTCCGGAAAAACGCAGAGCATCGTGCTGTACGCACGCCCATACCATCTCATCTGACATCTATTCCAGACTGACCATGATCACAGCTAGCTTTTACGGCTCTCCATTCCCACGCAACCGCTTCCCGCGTCCTTTTTGCCACTGGGCTCTACCAAGATGTCCCAGGCTGCCCGTTCTTTGGGATTGAGGCGCCCGAGGCCGGAGACTTCCTCCAGGTGCGGATGGGCGCGGTAATGGTGTCTACAGAGCACGGAATGCTTCGACTGAGGACCTGGTTCGCACCAATGTTCGTGCTTCTGGCTGAGGCGGCCATAAAGGCATTGTAGGTGTTTTTCTACTTTGACATGCTCATTACTGACAGAGTTGCCACAGCGATCTCACCCCCAACATCATTGCGCCCAAGAAACCAACCAAGCTCGCCGACCTGCGAGTGTCCCAGAAAAGAAACCGGCCAAGGTCCGGGGAGGTAAGGTCCATATTATTAACTCTGGCCATATCAGGGTGCTCATGGATGCAACAGTTCAGACAGGGTCGCTGCGCTCATCGGTGCATTGCTTAATCGCCTTCTACGTCCGTAATTGTGCTTACATAGGCCTAGACGTTACCAACGGGGCCCCCGCCGCCGCCGCGCTTCCCGTTTGCATTTCGTTATCCACATCCGACCCAGCTAACACTTGGATCTAGGGTTCGGCCGGTGCTCCCGCTTCCCCCCAAGCATCCTCCTCCGAGGTTTGCACAATTCGGGTTCATATGAATAGCTGAATATAATCGTTTCCTTTCAGATGCGAGTCAAGGTGAAGCGCAGCAAAGGTAACCGGGCTAAGCCCTACACCTTGGGTATGTTATATTCCTCTACTGATATATATATCCTCATTGAGATCGGCCCAGCTTCTGTCGAGCCAGGTTCAAGCGTAACGGATCCGGCACTGCTCCCTGCGAAGAAGAGCAAAGGAGGAACCCGTAGCAGGGCGCCGTACCCCGGGCATGCCTCTCCCATCTCCCTCCCTCCACTCACGACGACCGACCTCGGGCCTGCACCAGTATAAATACACGACCCCATACACACTGTCTTTTTTTCTTTACGACATCTAGAATTACGAATACCTACGAACCCAGCATGAATATTTAGGAACTCTGTACATCCTAATAGCTTGAGACATGATACCACTGTTTTCGCTCTAAGTCGTCTAGGTGGCCTAGCTGTAGAGTCAAAGCTACTACAAGTAAAGTGGGAAGTCCCGGGTACCTACTAGAACTAGATACTTACAAGACACGAGCTGTCGCTCGTTCTCGCACCGCCTCCGGAACTGAACATCATTTTGATGCAAACCTCCGCAAACGCAGTCCTGTCAGCCACCTCTCTTGCTCTCTACATTCATCGCAACCCAATGTATCAGCAATGCCCACAGCCTCTGTCCTCCGAGGGGAATGTGCCAGCTCTGCTCCGTCTTTCCGCTTGATTTGTTTTCCGGCACACTCGCCAATGGTGACGATTGGGCGCCCATTCTGAATCCCCCCAGCTCTAAATGGGCCATCGGTTACCCGTCGGGAGAGTCTTGGCAAGGGAGACCGTAGGGAGCGCCTCCAGGCAATCTGTAGTGAGCGCTTGGGAGAGCCTGATCCTCCGTAGCCTCCCTCTGCGCGAAGTACTTCTCAAAATGCTCCCGAGGCCGAGAACCTGATTTTATCGGGATCGAAGACGCCAATGGAACGATGGGGTCCCGAGAGCCACTGGGCAAAGGTTGTAGGACGGTCTCCGCTCCAATTCCGATCCTCCGCCAACCTCGATTCAACACAACGGCGAGAACATATGCGGCTGGAATATTCTGGGGTTTTGTGAAGTTTTGTTCATCGCAATGCTCGAGCCGCCTCGTGCGGCTCGAGATCTGCACCAATTTTTTCCTCTTTCCTCCCTTGGGGAGCGTCTCGCTTGCAATAGGTTTGTGGTTCCGGGCCGCGATGTGCGTACGCTCTTGCCCCCCATAAAATTTAAGCTCACCTGCGTTATTAGCTCCAAGAATGGCAGCCCGAGCCAGAGGCTTATTGACAAGCTCTCTGCAGCATTCAAACACACCGCCGCGCCCCAGCTCCACCTGCGCGCAACGAACTGGTACGCTTCGCCGCTCGCCGCCATCCTCATGGAGCGCGCACGCTCGTCTTCCTCATCTACATTTTCTGCTCCCATTTTATGTACCCTACCGCGGTACCAAAGCTAACCAAGTAGTACCAGCCCTTTGGCCTAGCCAGTAGTGGGAGTATTTACTTCCCTTTCTCAGCGCTGATATTCGTAGTTCGCGGGGCCGCGTGTTCGTTGTCGTGGTCCCGGATCGCGGTACGTCCGCCAGTCGTTAACTTGACTCGATTCCCAGGTGACCCATCCTTGGGGACGTCGTGCGCGAGGCGCATGCCGTGCGTGGAAAGTCGCCATCGTCGGTGTGTTCACCTGTGTTCTCTCTTCCGACGCCTGCTAACGAGTTCGCTGACAGTGTGCGGCCTTGACACGCTCTTTTACGACGCGCGAACCGCCGTGGCGGATGCACAGGGCGGTGCCAAGACCTGTTCCTGCCCCGGTTCTGGATTCGTTAACTTGACTCGATTCCCAGCGCTACTTTATCTCCACGGACCACAGACACCTAGGATCTCGTGATTATGCCCTTCATGATGTGTGTTCCGCCGTCGCTCCCGCTTCATGCAGCCTGACCCCCCGCAGCGTTTTCGGGCTCAAGATCAATTTCAAGGGCCTCTTCCCTTCACCCACCCTTCTTGGAATCATCGTGAGTGTGGACAAGCTGTTCAAGTATGTCCGTTCCTCTCCTTTCACTCCTGCTGTTGGCTGGCTGACGTCCACGACAGCAAGCGCGCGCTCGCGGACCTGAGCGATGAGGAAGTTAACACCGTCCTCGAGTACATCAACACCATGCAGAGCGGCGGCAAGCGCGCTGTCCTGCTTGGATCCGTTGGAAAGGGAATCACTGGCCTCGTCGCGGACCTGTTCAAGCGCGAGATTAGCTTCAACGACCTCGATTAGGCGGATCTTGGTGATATGCACTAGTAACACGTGTGTATTGAAATATAATGTAAATATTGTCGAAGTAACTTGGGAGTCTGTCGTGCAGTCCTTCGGTCCTCCTCAATTGAAAAATCGGGGTGATATCGGGCGTCCCTTTAATTGGGAGTTGTAGCTTCAGAATAGCCAGGATTATTCTACTTCCTCCGGTCGCTGAGTCCTCGACCGACGTTCTGACGTACTGACTGTCTTGATTCGGTATATCAAGCTCGTATTAGCGGAGACTTTCTTGTCAGTACATACAAACACTTTTATATGCGCTGTAAATACCACATATAATCAAGGCACTGCAGAGGTTCAAAGCGATACCGTGTACCTGGTAAAGAAATGATGGGAAATAAATGACGAACATCCCTCGCTTGGAAGGCCCATCAAGGCATCAAGTCAATGTGTACCACGGAAGGACGAGGGGTAGGAATAGTTTCAGGGATGAGCGGATTCGAAGGACGCTGGGGTGTTGAGGAGGTTAATGGTGCGGAGGCTGCTGGTGCGCTTGAATCGGTGGTCTGTGCGACGATGAGGCTTGCAGCTTTCGTATTCCGCGGACTGCGGTTGAAGTTGGGGGCCTTGTGATCATCTTAGGGAGCTTTGCTCGTAACGTGGATCAAGAACGCGGTGGTTCTGGGTCGGAAAAAATCATGCTGGTCTTTCCAAGCTGAGTATCAGTGGTGGCAACGCGGATTGAGCTTAAAAAAATCTGAGCGTCCAGTGAGCGTCTTGCGAGGCACGTGGTGAAAGTAGGAGGAGGAAGAGGGCTTGGCTGGCCGTGGCAACAATGTCAATTGTCGATCGATGGAGTGCGGATCCGGCTAATATGAGTCCCTTTTCTTTCTCTCGACAATGCCTCCATCTGCCCTCGACGCCCCGCGGTCTCCTCAACGTCCCTTCTTTCCTTTCGACCCAGCCCTAAACGGGTTTGTCGTAGCTGCAGGCTTACCACTCCTATGAATACTTGCTGTTCCGGTCGACGGTGGCATGCCTCTGAGCCTGCGAAAGAACCTGGATGAGACTCTGCTGGATGGTAAACGAGGAAACCACTTACTGGATGCTCGCGAGCCAGCAAGATCCCCAGCTTTACTACCGAGCTGCCACCGATGCGACGAGCGGTGCGCACTGCTTCCCCGCTAGGTCAGATTGATGCACAAAAGGTAAGCGAGGTCAGACCACGTACATGTGTGTATTCGCGGTAAGACCGCCTTTAGTCGGAGTGTAGGTGGCTCTTGCCACGTCGACAGATTCTCCCCAGCACTTGCTGAGCTCCCATGTATCTCGGCGCAAGGGATCGCGAAGGTAAGCCCACAGCAGTGCAGGCCGTGTATTGCATTGACCTGGTCCGTGTTTGCAGGTCCTAGATGTCGGACGCACATCGTTCTGAAGACAAAGGCAGAATCCCCGTCTGCTGCAAAGGTACGCAGCGCCGCGTCGAAGTGAGGGATACACCTCCGAGTCCGGGGGTGAAAGAGAGACCGACCTGCCCATGAGATGAGCCTGCAGGGAGTCCATCTCAGCAGGCAGCAAGATTTAGGCAAGATGTGAGCTTCATAACGACAGGGGGACTGCAGCACCAGCGCCTTCGCCCTCGCTAGCATCGCTGGTCTCGCCCTTCCCAGTTCCGACGGGAGCTCACGCTCGAGGACGGGTGGTTATCGGTACACAATGATATCAAAGGGGCTAGCGAGGTGGTGTACCGGTTGCGAACGGGCGATACGGGTGGGGTAAATGCTCTGGAAGTCTCACTTTAGCGAGTGGCGCGGACATGAGGGGGAAGTGCCGGGCAGGGACTCGGACTCGATGGCGGGCCGGGTAGTTCGCAGCGTCCGCGCCTGTGCAGCGCAGCGGATTATGCAGCTCCCGGCCAGGTGCGCGCTCCTCCTCGTCTTGTTCCACAGGTGTTGTTCGCGATCAGCTGAAAACTGGTGCTTGAGGGCCACGCCAGCACATCCACGGAGAGGGCGGCCGCAGTTCGCGAACGGCGCAGTGCAGGCGGCATGAGACGGGCGTTGTGCGCGCGGGTTAAGGTTAGGATTGAGTGGATTGAGGGCGATGATACTTTAATCGGATGTCCAAGGAGACTCCATTCGAGATACAAGGGGAGCGCAGAGCGGCGTCCCGGGAGGGCGTGCATCATCGCGAATGACTGTATTGTAGATTGGCGGTCAGTGAACTGAGGGATTCAAGAATCGATAATACACCCACTGGACCACTGCAGCGGGGAGAACGAGACGGCCGGGGTACACTCTGGAGTTCGCATCTACATCCAGCGACTCCGCGCGAGGAAAGGGAAGATGGAAGACGTCTGACGACGAGCGCTCAGCAGACTGAGGACGAATGCCGTCACGCGTGCACGGGAATCGGGATTTGGCGGCCCGCCAAACGATTGCCGACAGCTCATCACTCTTGCTGCCAGCACCCATCGGCCGCGCACTCAAGTAGAGTTACAGAGCAGACGCGATTATGGCACATCCTTGGAACTGAATTGCCGTCTTCAAGGAATTTCCTCTCAAAGTGCGCGTGTTTTGCCAAATTCTTAGCTTCGCATAAAAAATCAAGGCCCGGGCCCCTACGCCTTTCTCGAGGGATCCTCGCGCGCTGGGACCCGAGTACACGAAGATTTTCAGTCTCAATCTCACAAGTCTGAAGCTCTCCGTCCTCAAGATCTTCAATGGACCTCGCATTACTCTGGCGGGTTTCTGCACTTGAGCGTGCGTGTGTGGGTTAGACACTGGGGTCCTTGCGGGAATCTTTCTCCTTGTTGAGATGGGCTTCCCTTCAATCTCATCTCTCACGTCCCAGCTCTCTTTTTCACGTGCGGACTCGGAGCCGTATGCTTCACCTCGTCGCGGTGCGCTGCGTACCTTTACTTGCAGCAGACGAAGATTCTGCCTTTGTCTTCAGCAAAATGTGCGTGCGGCATCCAGGACCTGCAAAAGCGGCGAAATCAATGCAATACAACGACTCCGCGCTCCTCTGGGCTTACCAAGTTCCGAGTCCTTGCGAGCGATAATTGGAATTGGCTGCTGGGTGGCAAGGCGTCGACGTGGCAAGAGCCACCTAGACCAGCGGTTCCCAATGGGTGTTACACGCACGTGGTAAACTAATGTACCTTTCACGCTTCCCCAGTCCAGCAGGGAGTCTAGTAGGGGAACGGTGTGAATCACAGCAGAGCTGACGAACTGGTGGCAACTCGGTAGTGGAGCCGTGGATCTTGCTGGTTCGTGAGCTTCCGGTGGGTAGTGTCCTCTTTACTGTCCAGTAGAGTCTCATCCCAGCTGCTTAGCAGGCGCGCACCCCCATCGACCGCAGCTTGAGGTGTTCCTTATAGGGTGGCAAGCTCGGAAGCAGAGCCGGGGATCTTGCTTCCGCTCGCGAGCCTCCAGTGCGTAGGTTCTCTCGTTTACTGTCCAACAGTGCCTCATCCCCGCTGTTTAGTGGGCGCGCACCACCGTCGACCGCAACTTGAGGTGTTCGTACAGAGTGGCAAGGTCGGTAACTGAGGCTAGGGGTCTCGCTTCGGCTCGCGAGCATCCAGTGGGTGGTTTCTTTGTTTGCTGTCCAGCAGAGTCTCATCCCAGGGGTTTAGTGGGCGGCCATCGACCGCAGGTATTCGTGCGGACTCCAGAGTGGCAAGCCTGGGGCCGATGATGCACCCCTTCAGGCTGGCATCGAAAATACAGAACGGACATTGCGGAGACCGCAGGACGTCGAAGGCAGAGGGGGCCATTGTCGGGAGAGGTGGCAAGAAAGAGGAACAAAGGATAAGAAAGAGGGAGCTCAGATTAGCCGGCCGCCGGATCCGCAGTCCGACGATCGACGTTGTTGCCCAGCCTCCACATCACCGTACCTCGCGAGAAGGGTACATCCACGTCTCGTCTGCTTT
This sequence comes from Mycena vulgaris, assembly GCA_029204335.1. Lineage (NCBI taxonomy): Eukaryota > Fungi > Basidiomycota > Agaricomycetes > Agaricales > Mycenaceae > Mycena > Mycena vulgaris. Next base: position 25,844 of record JARGYA010000259.1, read on the forward strand.
ACGAATGCTCCGGAATTCTTTCAAACTCAATCCGATATCCTAGCGTCTAATCGAATTTCTTTATCATTTCCCATTTCAGCTAGCCCCCCCACCTGAGTCCTACGCTCGACTTGCAGAAGCCCAGCGGGATTCTGTGCGAACTAGACTCATTTGTTTTTGCATTTGGGGCCGCTTCGCGGTATCAACTGCCCCACGGTTTGCGTCCGGAGTCCACGACCGCAGATGCACTAAGTCAATGCGGCGACTCTTCGCTGCTTCAAGTCGAAATTTCGACACCCGCATCACTATAACTAGGTACTCTCGATTTTCAGGCGACACCCTGTACTCCCACATTACTATTTGTATGACTAACTAGACTCCCTAGATCGAATTTGTATACAATACTACAGCTGCAGCATAGACAATACCAAACTGTTGTGGAATCATCTTCGTGGATTGGGTTCATCCTCGTCCGTCAGTTAAAATCCCGAGAAACACGGTCCTCGTAAGGCCTGCAGGGTGCCCCAGCCACGTTAAATTCACACGCGGAACTTCTCCGCGAGGACTTGGTGGCGCCGATCGCGAGGAACCTCAGGACCGCCAGCGCCGTCTGCGTAGTTTGCACGCACCTTGATGTTGAGCGCGGCTCCGCGTGCATCACCGTCAGCACGGTCTGCAGGAGATCATCGACACCGAGGACTTCAAGTGCGTCTAGGTCTCGTGCTACTCCGAAGAGGGCGTCATGGACCTCAAGATGCAGGCGTGCGACGCGCTCCTCCCCACCGCGAAAGGCAGCAAGCCCACCTCCGTGATCGGTCGCATCCACGTCGCGCAGCCCTCAACTTCAATGGTACGTCCTCGCTCGCAACTCATTGTACATGTGCGTCTCACTGACGCTATGCTTAGAGAACTGCCTACTCGCGAACCCCGACTGGTAGATGGACATCGTGCCCAAGGTCATGCACGGCCAGAACATCGCCGACTTGATCAACCCTGACATCGCGGAGACGCTCGAGGCGCAGCTCGAGGCAGGGGGCTTTTACGGCAGCGAGGAGGACATGGTGCGTTCCCGCCCCTGCGCCCTCTTTTCTTTTTCCTTCCGCGCATCTCACCCCCGCTGCAGGAGGAGGCCGAGCGCCCTCTCGCACAAGATGATGTCCCAGCGCCTCAGTCTTCTTGGGCAAGCGTAAGTGCGACGACGAGCACATCGCCATGGAGGGCGGCAAGGCGGACGCGGAGGTCGACGGGGAGGGTGAGGACGGCACGCCCGCCAAGCACCTCAAGACGGCTTCCGGCGCGGCCAACCGCGCGGAAACCGGGTGGTGGCGGGGATGCGCGACCAAGGCGTATGTGCTCTATTTCTTTTCTGCCTCTCGTTTGCTCACACCGTTTAGCAGACGGACACCGCTGTCCCGCTGCGGAATCTCGGCCAGCGGCCGCGGAATGTGCTCGCGAGATCGCGCAACCAAACCAAAAAACGGTGCGTATTCAGCTTCTTGGCGGCGCCCCTGGTGCCCCTGGTGCTGACGATGATCTGTTCGTGTAGACGAAGCATCTGTTTGCTGTGGAAAGAGACACGGAGACAGCGATCTCTTTCTGTTTGCTTCCCTATCTACACGCATGTATTGTTCTTTGCTTTATATCCATGGCATTATTCTAGAAATGCGCCGCTCGTGCGCGTGCTGTCCCCTCGGAAGACGGCCAGAAACGCAAGCGGGCATCAGTCCCATTGGATGTAGACACCACCCGTGTCGGCACCACCTCGCCTCAGCCACCTCATCGCGCGCTTTTCCTCCTTGAGGAGTTCCAACTTCCGAGTGGCGCTAGCAGCAGCGCGCACCGCTCATTGTGGTCCTGCGTGCACGAGCACAACATGTTACATGAGCTGTGGCGAGCATTCTGCTGTTCTCGGTGGTACTGTGCACTCGCCATGCTTCTTCTCTTGAAGTCCCACCAATATCCTTTCAACCATGATGCTAGCACGTTTACAACATTAGAAGCTCATACCCCGAAACGATAGCTGGCAAGCTGTGGGGCGCGGGAGACAGTCACCAGATGCATCGCTCCACGATGCGAGGTGGATGAAAATTACGATTAAATTGGCGACGACTCGAGTCAGTATGTAGGGTATATGTGTGGGTTCTACAAAACAAGATGCTCTACTGGTAAAGATGTAACATTATGAGGGAAAATACTGGTTAAGAAGGTAGGACGGAATAATGAAGAGAGAGAGAGAGAATAAATCTGACACACGGACGTTATTGAAATTGGCGGGTCGTAAGTATGTATGAGTTCTGCGGTGGAAGAAGGTGCTCCGAAGACATGATGTGGCAAGGAAAGATACTGGATAAAAAGATTAGACGGGACACCCGTGAGGGGAGAAAGAGAGGTAAATCTGACGCGCGAACATGAGTGTCATTTTCATAGCGAAAGTTCAAAGTACGACGCACCTAGTCCAAGAACCAGTTTCGATCTTTAAGATCTTTAGGCCCAACGTGAATCTCCAACCCTAGTGCCGCAAGGCCGCGGAGAGACTCCCACTCAGCAGGGCTTAAATCCTCCCGGCAGTAGCACAGAAGGTGGAGGGACCGAAGTTTAGTGACCGTGCCCGCATCGGAAAGACGTGACCGCAGAGCATGGATCACCTGCGCGTCCAGTCCATACACGTGGCAGTTGAGTTCGAGGTCCCTGAGGTGCGGGAGGAAGGGGACGTCCTCGGTGCTGTCCAGCGCCAGGAGAAAGGGTCGTGACTCGACTCCCGAACACTTGAGTTCGACGGCGGTCAATTGGTTCATGGTGTGGAACATGTCCAGCGAGAATCCCCCAGGCATTACGTAGTCCGACCATGTGTCGGCGGAAGAATAGCGAAATGTACGAAGGCTCGCGGAGGATCGTGTGAGGAAGGGAGGAAACGAGTCCTCGGGGGTGAGTGGGGTGGAGAGTGACAGCGTATGCAGTGCGGGGAGGTCGAGCCAGTCCACCAGTGCCCCGACGGCATGTTCAATAGTGAGCTCCTGAAGGGACGGGTGAAAGATGAGCGGGTGGGTGCGAACAGAGGCACGAGGGCGAGGCATGTGCATGAAGCGGCATTTCTGGAGGAGAGGGCAGGCACGGAGGACGCTCAGGCACTCGGGGACAGTGAAGCCGTGGGCGGAAAACACGGTCAGCTGGCCCCACGGTAGTGAAAACATGAGCGGTCTGACGCCCAGCCCAAGGGTCACGTCCCGCAGCTGTAGCGCGTTGCGGAACACTTTGGTTAGCTGTTTTCCTCCGCCCTCTGCCATTTCTTCTTCGTCAAAGATGTCATCTTCACGCAGGGACGCGTCCACGTGCCATAGAGTCAAGGTGTGCAGCGATGCGAGGGGGCCAGCGTCCGGGAGAGCAGCGAATTCCGCCCACTCGAACGTCAAATGAAGATTTTGCACACGCGGTGCTTGTTGGCGGAAGACCGCTGGCACGGGATTGCATTCCGGCGGTTGGGTTCCAGTGGAGTATATCTCCAAACTGGTGGGAAGAGTGCACGCACGAGCGAGCCATGCCTGCACACATTCTGCGAGATCCGCTCGCTCCGGACGCCGGTGTCTATCTAAGATGGCCAGGAGAAAGTATGTCCACAGAGCCGGAGTAGAAAGGGCGATCGACCGCCATGCTCGGCAGACCCGAAGGAAGAGTAATGGGGCACGGTGAGGCGACGGATAAAAGCCGCCGTTGGGCTCTGAAAGGATGAGAATCTCTCCAATGATTTCGTTGGGGATGGTGAGGATGGGGTAGATGATCCTGTCCAGCTTAAGTTTCGTCGCCATCCTTCTGTCATCCAGATCCTGGGGGACATCAAGACCTTGGCGAAGAAACTCGGTAATAGAAGAGTCGAAATCCGCCAAAGTCTGGCGTAGATTCTCAGAGTCCATCGACGAGATGTGGACGCTGACGAGATTGGTCGGCAGGACCGTGACCAAGCAGCCGTCAACACCGCTAGTTCTCCAAGCTCACCACACCATTACACCTAACTGCAAAACCCTAGAGCGCTTTCAAAAAAAGTTCACGAGCAATTTATGACGTCAATTTCCTTTTGAAGCACAGCGCTCCACACCTGCGCGCACTGGAGCACTGTAAGCGAATGTAAGCGATGTCAACGAGCGTAGTCAAGTTTTTTTGGAAGCGCTCTAGGGTTTTGCAGTTAGGTGTAAACTGAAGAACGGTCGAGTAAAATTCAACCCTCCACCACGTGATTATTGTTTCCTGGACTAAGTTTCCGGAAGAGATGTACGGTAGTCTGTAGCTTGTTTTTCAGAGTGGCAGTAAAACTGAGGCTTCGAATATGTTCCGTAAGAACGAAGTAAACTCGAGGAGGAGTAGAAGTAAAGTAGCGGGATATGGGGAATGAATGAATGAGGTCTAGATAGCCCAGTAGCTGGGCAAAATGAAGATCACATCCTGAAGATACCAGTAACGGATCGCCCCATTATTCTTCTGCGCCTTTTTGCGGTTCCGCCTCCTGGTCACGGCATTCTGCAGCCGCGTCAACTGCACCCATGTCCCGCCGATACCCATCCCGACCCGAACCGTGTTGACCACCGCGGGATCCACAAGCACCGTAATCTCGTCTGTCAGCATGTCATGCGCCCCCGAAGCGGATGGCTGTCCGGGCACGACGACCGCGCCGGAGGAGCTGCGCAGGATACGCGTGCGTGCCGTCGCGGGGTCGGCATCCCAGTCCAGCCACGGCTCCATTAGCATGCGGTACATGCCCGCTTCGACGGCGCGCTCCACCGCCTCTGGCGCGGGTGCCCACTCGCCGACGGGCTGGGATGAAGCAGGGGTCGAAGGCGCGGTCGGCGGCACGAGGGATTTAATGCGCCGAATGGAAAACTCGACGACGCCGGGCGCATGGCTGAGTGGGAGGACTGTTGGTCCGAGAAATCGAAACATGGACGCCGGAGGAAGTAGTGGTTTAACTTGTGTACTACGAGGGGAGTCCTTTGAGCTGGGGTCCACCCATGATGAAAGACTTTCCTGGGGCATTGTGGACCACTCGCCGGTATGTTCCCAGCCGCCCGAGCCCCAACCGCCGTCCGCAGAGGCGTCGACTCCGTGTACGACTTGAATGTGACCACGGTCGTCCGTCTCTTTCTTGCGATTATTCGTTACGGCCGCGGCAAGGTGGGACTCCGTGGCCTTCACCTTCGACTCATGTTTGTCCGATCGAGATGGTAGATAGACCTCGTCTGCCTTACGGCCCCAGACAGACTCGGCAGCTCTCGAAAATTCATCGGGAAGTGCCTCGGAGATCTGGGGGAGGAGGGGAAGTTCCAGTTCCGCTACAGCAATGGTGTCGAGCGCATTTTTAAGGTTGTGGGTGTTCTCTGGGAGCACCCTGTTGCGGAGGAGGAAGTTGACGAAGAATCGCAAGAGATGAGGCGCGGCGACGAGCTTGCGCTGGTTCCTGCCGGAGGTACTTAATATTTCTCTGAGGGTAATCCTGGGGTAGTATTTACCAAATTAATCCCTGGGTCCTCATGTACGAGGATAAGAATCTTTGAATTGATCTTGCGGGATCGTTGAAAAACTCCGACGCCTGATTTTCACTCCTTGCGTCAAAATCATTCGATCGGGTCTCGCTTATACCAGTAAAGTTGCGGAACTAAATCATGGTCAGCGATCGTTGGGACAAAAAAACCGGCAACGCATCCCCAAGCACCGAGGAAACATTGCGGGCCAAAAGAAGAAAAAAAGACGAACGTGATCCCACAGGCTTTGCAAAAGCTGATTGGTTTTTATCTTGTTATCTCTGCGGCAGTCCATGAGTCATGAAAATGAGGAGGTCATAAGTACACCGTACTGTTGGAAATCCATGGCAGCCGCACGGAAACGATCCAATCGATCGAGGTTTCTGAAGACAAGGCAAGGCACATGAGTTAGTGTGCTGGAAGCTCTGAAAACGGGAACGTACAAATTGTAGGTACGTTTTCGGTTCTGTTCGCCTGTAGATTGCCAGACCTCCCACCACTCTTTAGGCAGATTAGCAGGCATAGCCTGGATATTCTGCCTTTTTTTCGCGACGTGCGAGACATTGCTTCTACTTTTGCGTTCCATATTGACAACGCCTCCAACGCACGTCGAGCCTCGATTATTTGGGAACCGGTTGGGATCCGTTGAAGCAGATATTCTGGAATTTTCGCCCGACAATTGAAGCACTGCGGGGGATAGCGATAAAGAGCTACCGGACAACAAGCTAAAAGCAGTATCGAAGTTCGGGTTGAATGTTTTGGACAAAGAGCCGAGAGTTCCACGTGATAATATCTTGATCTCCGGCATATACCGGCCCGATGTGACTCTCGCCCTCTACCTTCACTGCTCACTCCTCAGGCTTCTTCGCGTGTCTTTGTGAAGCTCCCGTTCACCCTCGGTTCACAATACTGGGTTGAATCACACGAACCTTCACATTGCTTAACTACTCCGGACTTGAAGGCTGAAGCTTGAAGCTCGACAACATCCTATCGGGCTGCTTAGACGCAAGGCTGGGATCCGGGCTTAGATGATCTCTTTATGCAATAGCCTGCCCCTGGGTGTATTCGCTTTCGACTCCTCACGTGCAGAAGACTGCTTGGAGGGCCAAATTCCCTGTCACGGTTGACGCAGCCCATTGAGTTGAATATATCGAAATCTCACCAAACCCCGGCAAGAAACATGGCCCAGGACCTTCAAGCCCTCCCAGGCGTCCTCGGCGTTGACTCGCTTTGGTAGTAACTTGGACGGCGAGCGTTGTTTCATAACAGGGACAACGCGGTTCTTCATAAGGCTCAGGAACATTGCAAGGTCAAAAGGAGATTTATTGAGCTGGCTAAGTACAAAAGCATATTCAGGCGCGCTTGGTTAACCAAATGGTATCAAGCCCCAGCCCCATCGGCAAGGGAGCGCCAGGAATGCAAGACCTCGCTGGGGAAATATCTACATAGATCAGACGTGGAACGGGTTCCCCTCTAGCACCTCGCTCAGCACCATACCAGTTCTCCAGTCGCTCCAACGGCATCTTCGAGAACGGCACACCCGAAGGACTCCGAACTCTCCGCCTAGGGAGCACTTGCGATGCGCTGCGCACGGACGAACAGAACATGAATGGTAAGCATCCCCGCGTCTCTATTGCAGATCGACGGGGCGGCCGAGACATGCAGTGCCCAATCCGCCGGAGGCTCTCCCGTTCAGGTAACGCTGGCCAGCCATGGCATTGAGGGGATTCGAGACTGAGGGCCGCCCAGTCGTCACCGTCTACTAGGAGAGCGGTACGTAGGTTATATACGCGAGTACGTCGAGGGATGCGAGTAGGTAGAGGTCGAGAGGTGTCCGTCGAGGACCCATACGAGGAGGCGTGTACGTCGAGAGCTACGGCGAAGGCGGGACGATTCAACAAAAGAAGATGGGCGTCGAGCGTAGGAGGGTGGGGGAAAGTCCGCTATGACTCGTTGTATTTATACCCAGCGGAGGCTGACATTCCGATATGACAATGTTGGTTAAACGGAATGGAGAGTTGGTTAAACAGAATGGAGAGGGCAGTGCGCGACCTTTCCATGGAATTTTGAACGCTGTGCATACCGGCGGAGCAAGGGAACCAGACATAATCTTTGAAAGCATGGCTCGTTTATTTTGTGAGTACCGTCTCCCCATGGAATCTCAACATCGAACGACTCTTTACTTGCCCGGGCCTAACAATCTCTATTCCCATGCAGAACGGTTCCCCACATTCTTTGTGCCACATTCCTGTCTCAAAATTCCCGGATTCCCACACATATTTTACTTGACATGTATGCCTATCGAAAGTTACAGTAGATATACTGTAAATATGGCCCAGACACGAGCGCAGACCGAATACTAGTGACGGTGGACTCAGTAGAATAATTCCCTCTGCCCGAGACGGTTCGTTACAGTGTCCGCCTTGGCATCGCCCACAAACGCTGCAAGCTTTGGTTTTCCCGAGGCAGCAGGTGAGTCGGAGTGACTATGGATTCAATCGTCGCTTAATACCTGGGAGCCAGATATGTTTCCGATTTGTGCAAGTGCTTACTGTATAACTGGGAAGAAAACTCATATCTCTGCTTTCGAAACGCGAGGGACCTTATTTGGTTCTATTGACATTCTTTTCGCAACGCGACGCGTCCGTTACGTAACGCGTTTCTTTCCATCCTCCAACATTTCTCTCTCCGTGGCCCGACTCTGCCAGTGGCTGCTCAATACGAAGAGTTACTAATCCCACTTGGACTCACTCAGATCCTTGTACTTTCCGGGTATTTACATCGCAATTCTTACCAAGTCGGCGCACTGATACCATGGGTTCAAGTTGCGCCTGAGCCATCTCTGAGGCCCATCCCAGGTTTGTGCTGCTTGCTTCCGCTCGCTGCTACTAGGTTGAACATTGAACCATCGCCTCGTCCACGCCGCCTCCGGGACTCTCGGCAATGTTCTGAACAATCTAATTTGTTTTGGGGCTGAACAAACCTCCGCAAACGCCAGCGTTTAAATTCTGTCAGCCACTGCAGGATCTTCCGCATTTCTTTCTTATCTTTCCCCACCACCATCGCACTCCATTGCTTCATTCTGGATCCTCAGCGCCCAACACCTCTCTTTCAGCCAACGTCAAGCCTGGGTCTTCAGTCCTTCTGACACTGGTATGTCATTCTTGCATCTAGTACTCACCGTCGACACTGACACCGCTCCTCATCCCTTCTACAGCGCTGAGGGTGCGTCCGCTGTTCATTCATCGTTTCATTAGTTGATATCTTCCAGGTACACACTCGACGGTGACGACTGGGCGCCCCGACCCCGATTCCATCCACGGTTGCGCGGTCCGGTCGGCTACCTGAACGGAGAGCCCCTGGCGAGGCGAAGGTTGTGAACTCACACCAGCGAACCTTTCCCCCGGAAGGTTATCTGGGCCCCGGCGATCCTTGATGGAAACCTGGGGGATGAGCCATTGCGATTAGTTCTCCTTCGTGCACGGGTGCGTCGATCACATCGACGCGATTGTCCTCGGACGATCATGCTCAATAGGCGGAGGCTGGATGGGTTTCCGAACAGGAATCTTTGAAGGTCAATGAAGCTGCTGGAAACGATCGGTGTACTGCCCGACAGTGGGACAAGATGCTCGGATGGGTCCGCACCAGGTCAGATCCTCCGCCACTCGCTTCAAGCTCGCGGATTGGAGTTTAGGGAATATTGTGAAGATTGCGGTGTTGGTGAGTTTATTGTTAGTTTCGAGTGCTAACCTGTCGCTGATATTCTATTCTTCTTCCTAGCATTGTCTGCCGATATTCCCGCCTCGTGCGGCGCCATTTCCCCAATTTTTCGTCACACTTGGTCTCTTCGGAGACTGTATTTCTCAGACCGAGCGGCGAACCGATGATTCTCGAACATACATTAGTTTGTGCTAGACTCGTAACGCACATTTCTCGTAGTTGGAAGTAGTTTTGACGGCGAGCACTACGCGTTGTATCAAAGCAGTGGTGGTGAAATGTACCCAGCGTGCGAAAGGCACACCCTCTACTTCTATGAAAATCTAATTACTTAAGCTGCTGTGCGCGACTCGCAACCCCCCCGCCACGCACTGCACCAGCTAACCAACAGCGGTACAGCAGCGCCGCCGTGCCCATGGATAATGGAGGGAGCGCAAACTAGAAACACGAAAATCAGGAATCCAATTCAAAAATAAAGGACAGAACGCACCAACTCTTCTTGGGTTCTCGGCACACGAAGAGGGTCACTCATGCTACCTCAGCTTCATGCTCGGGTGGATGAATGCGCACTGAGTCGAAGGACGGTGGGAGGAGGGTGCTGCCACGGGGACATCGCAGTTAAGGGTCGGTGCATTTGTATTTGTACATCGCTGCCAGAAGTTTTTCGTTAGCGGGGGTAATGGATGGGTAGACGGCGGCGTACAGCATGGTGAGGACGTACAGCCTGACACGTAGGCTAGATCTCCTTCGCGCTGGCCTCCAACACATCGTATCCCCACAGCTAAGGGCTATCTTCCTTCCGCCTGCCCGTGCACCAGCTCCTCCGCGCTCTTCATCATACATTATCGCCCTCGTCCGCCGCCCCTCCTCCGTCACGCCACACGCCACACGCCACACGCCCAAGCCAATCCCAGCGTCGCCCGCAACCGCTCGGATGCGGAACTCGCGCTCGACACCAAAGGTGAGGGCGCGGCGCAGACTATGTGTGTGTAACTGCGGCCGTGTTAGACAGCCCAAGACGGGAGCGAGGAGCGTCACCTACCAACTGAAATATGCGAGACGGAAGGCGTGGCTGATATTGATTATAGTACCCCGTAATCCTCGTTATGATTTCCAGATTAAGCTGAACAGAAAGCGTCAAGGCAAGGAACCATGAAGGGCGTTATCGGGGCTTACCAGTAACCATCGATCGGATTGTGATCTCTGAAAGGTCACGCACTACTGAGTGCATGTGTTACAGTTGTCGGATACACTCCATCTGCGCCGGCGAGCTGGTTCATCGCTGCGCCCGTGGGGCAGAGCCCTCGAGATGCGGCTGATGTCTTGTGCAGGTTCCTCCTTCAGATCAAGGATGAGGGCCTCCAGGTCGAGGGTGGCAACGTCCCGCGCGAGATGCTGCGACATGGCGGAGAGTCTCGGGGATCATTACGCCACACTCTACAGAATTAATAGCATAAGTCCCGGAGGACTAGGTATACATACGTCGCCGATGCTCATCAGCTTCTGGAACACGTCGAAGTTGTTGGGGCCAGATTCGACGCCGCTGATGAAGAAAACCATTCCCGCCGTGCTACTGGCCTTCCTATCCCAGTATCACCAAATCGGCGCAGTCTGAGGGGAAGTGATTAGAACCGGGTCTTAGATCAAAAAATGCGGACTGACGTCGTCCATGGTGATGGTGAATGTAGCGAAGTTCGTTTCGGTGGGAGCCAAGAACTGGCTAAATAGAAGTCGCGTAAGCTCGCTGGATTCCAACCTCAACTTGAAGAGAAATACAATCAATCCAGACTTGAAGCCACTTGGCTGGTGGTTGAGGTTTGACCAAGCGCTTTGCAAGGGTTGGAGAAGTTACGGTGTAGTTCTTGGGTGGAACTTGCTGTTTTAAAGCGGGTCAACAAACAGTTGGTAGTGAAACAGAAACAACTAACAACTAACAAGGTGACAATGTCGCCGATGGACGCGATTATTCTCGAGGGAGTGTATGTCAGACCGTCAGCGCCGACGCGGATTACGTGCTTCACGGGCGAAGGCGCATACGTCGGGCCTAGTGTTTTAATTAGTACCGATATAATGACGGAAACGGTGCCGTTTACCTGGGATACTCGTGTAACCCGTGATCCCGGTCGATTGGCCCAGGGTCGCCGTGGCCCACCATTGCGCCGTTGGGGTGATCTCCGACGTCGTGAGCAGCAGGGAGCGCATTGCCGGAGACAGGGGGCTGGCGTCGAAGCGTCGGCACTGAGTCCGAGTGATGTCGCAGCATGAGGCAGACATCTGTCGTAAGGCATCTGAAGGTAAGATTAATATATGGTACAACGGAAAGTATTAAAATGGCGCACACCCTCCAAAGTGAAAAGACGAAGCGGCGATGATCGGAGGATGCGATTGAAATTTGCTGATCCGTGGGAGATTTAAAACCCTCCTCTTGTCCTCTTCCTCCTCAGACCCCCACCGCTGGACCTTAATATATCCCGGCGCCGTGCCATCGCCACATCGATGGCGTTCCATACAGTGGGTGAGCGCTGGCAACGACGATAAGCATCAACTTTGAGGACGACGAGGATGTGGAACTTTCGTGCTCCCCCTGCCATGTGACCGCGCCTCAATCCTTCTCTTCAGCAGCTCCAAAACTTCCACGGCCTTCGAGAGGAGAGCCGTCGTGTACATTGTATTCGCACTCATCTACAGCAAGGTTAGAGACCCGACTCTCATCGTCCTCGAGTTACGAACCTCTTCGTGGGTGCAGGTTCAGGCGAGGTATCAGGTGAGCACCGGTGGTCTAATCTTGGGTCGAGTGAGACCGCCAGAACCGCGGGGATTAGGTGTGAACTCGAAGCCTGACGCTCCCGTCGTGCGGCCTCGTCCCTCCCGCGGATTAGATCCAGACAGACGACCCCAGCATGCGGGAACGTGGCATGCACAGGACAGTTCTAAAGAAAATGAGTCGGACGCGGACGGAGAAAACTGGGATATTGTCGCACCGCCAATCGCCTTGAGCTGAAGTTGAAACCCACTGACAGCGCGATTCGCGCGGGTGATTTTGAGAAGGAACGGTGAGTATAGTGACAGCTGGAGAAATCCCCAGAGCCCCGGGCTTTTAGTTGGATTACCTTCCGTATTGACCGAATGAAGAGAAGAAGAAAGAGCGGCAGATCAATTTTTCGGATTTGTTTCGGACCAAATGTCCGAAATATCCGTCTTTTATCCACTGCCACTACTCGACCAGCGACAACAGATTTATGCAGGACTTGATCTAGATCTCTCTCTTGCTTTTTTTTGTGTCTTTACGCGCGCTTTTTAGCTCTCCTCGTCAAAATGCTTCAACTATTCTGCGATCTTTCGCTAAGGCGACAATTGAAGCAACCCGGACTTCAAGCCTATGCCGGCCGCGGGCGTTCCATCTTGGATCTTGGGCTCGAGGTCATTTTATCTCCCACTGCGGTGTCTCGAAGGACCATCTCCTTTACTCAAAACAGTCTCTGGAACCGTCAGGTACACAATTGTTGCAGCTTGTCCAAGATCCCATGAAAGTAGATAGTATTGTTAGACGCTAGGATATCGGATTGAGTCTGAAGGAACTCCTGAGCGTTCGAGGATTAAAGCAGGCGGGACGTGGATGTACCCTTCTCGCGAGGTACGGTGAGGTGGAGGCTTGGCAACAACGTCGATCATCGGACTGCCGATCCGGCGGCCGGCTAATCTGAGCTCCCTTTTTCTTATCCTTTGTTCCTCTTTCTTGCCACCCTCGCCCGACAATGACCCCCGACGCCCCCCACGCCCCACGGTGTCCACAATGTCCGTTCTGTATTGCGATGCAGCCTAGAGGGGTGCAGCATTACCTCCAGGCTTGCCACTCTGGAGTCCGTACGAGTACTTGCGGTCGATGGCCGGCCACTAAACTCCTGGGATGAGACTCTGCTGGACAGCAAACGAGAAAACCGACGACCGGATGCTCGCGAGCCGAAGCGAGATCCCCAGCCTCGCTATCAATCTTGCCACTTCGTACGAACACCTAAGTTGCGGTCGACGGTGGCGCGCGCCCACTAAACAGCTGGGATGAGGCACTGCTGGACAGTAAACGAGGGAACTACGCACTGGAGACTCGCAGGCGGAAGCAAGATCCACAGCTCTGCTACCGAGCTTGCCAACACCTCAAGCTGTGGTCAACGGGGGTGCGCCTGCTAAGTAGCTGGGATGAGACTCTGCTGGACAGTAAAAGGACAGTACCCAGTTGCGACTCGCAGGCAGACTAGTGACGAGTAACTCCGTCTAAAGCGAGGCTGGATTGCTGCGGAATTCTTGACCAATGATTCGCACCGTTCCCCTACTAGACTCCCTGCTGGACTGGGTCAGACCGAAGCGTGAAAGGTACGTTAGTTTACCACGTGCGTGTAACACCTATGGGGAACCGCGGACTAGGTGGCTCTTGCCACGTCGACGGCTTGCCACCCACCAGCCACTCCCAATTATCACTCGCAAGGCCTTGGAACTTGGTAAGCCCAGAACAGCGCGGAGAGTCGTGTATTGCATTGATTTCGCTGCCTTCGCAGGTCCGAGATGCCGCACGCTGCGGCACGCACATCTTGCTGAAGACAAAGACAAAATCTTCGTCTGCTGCAAGCAAAGGTACGCAGCGCACCGAACGAGGTGGAGCATACGCCTCCGAGTCCGCACGTGAAAAAGAGAGCTGGGACTTGAGAGATGAGATTACAGTGAGCCCGTCTCGTCAGGGAGAAAGATTCCCGCAATACCCCCAGTGTCTGAGCCACATACGCACGCTCGAGTGCAGAAACTCGCCGTGGACACAGAGAGAGTAATGCGAGGTCCATTGAGGATCTTGAGGATGGAGAGCTTCAGACTTGTGAAATTGAGACTGGAAATCTTCATGTACCCGGGTCCCAGCGTGCGAGGATCCTTCGTGAAAGGCGTAGGGGCCTTGATTTTTGACGCAGGCCAGCTCAGAAGGAACTTGCGGGGCTTCCTCCCTAATCCAGCGCTGAAGTGCTCGATATGCGCGATAAGTCGGAGTCGCTGGGGGAAGGAGCTATTCGGGGTTGGACTAAGCGGTTCAGTCGCGCAGCACCACTACGCGCACGAAAAGGCGCAGACGTAGGACCGCATCGGCGGTCTCGATCTGGCTCGGCTGGAGTCGGGAGGCGGGATGGCGACAAGAAGGCGCAGAGACTCGCAGAGAATGCCGGGAATTCGTCAAAAATATATGAGTCGGTGGGATATGCACGCGCGAGGTCTCTTCCGCTGTCGCGCTGCGATATTATGTATTGGACACGGAGGACAAGTCAGATTGATGAGGATGGGCGTGTCCGTTCGGTGAAGTCTGATTTTCTTGGACGGGGAACACCTAGCGACGAAGCGGGCTCGGACGCGTGGATGGGTGGGGAATGAAAGGGGTGCGCAGAGGGATACGAAGAGGTGTTCGGATCTCCGTCTCGAACCGAGGGCTGGAACGAAGCGGACGCAGAATACGTCGAGCACGAGCTGCCAGCACGGTCGCGCCATCACAAGCTCGCGGCGCTTTGTGCTCGGCGCGAAGGGCTGCGCTGACCTTTCAATAGCGCGGCACGCCGCGAGCGCGAAAAGGGTGCACGCGCAGAAGCGCGAGAGCGGTGATCTGGTTGGATTTGCGGGTGTCTGTCCACTTGTGAGCCCCATGCGCATGGACCCGATTCGCGAGACGTACCATAGATGTTCGTGATATTCTTCCTCTGCGCCTTGTCTTTCTATCTTTGTGGCCCTGCGCTGCGACAGTGCATTCCACGTCCATGAGCGTCAGGGATGCCTAGTGATTTGCAGGGCCCGGCTCGGCCTGAAAGCCCGGGCTCGGGCTCGGCTTGGGCGGGCTCGGGCTTGAGATTCTCCAGGCCCGAGCCCAAGCCCCGGGTGCGGGGCCTGAAGCCCTGAGCCCGGGCCCAAGCCCGGGCTTTCTCATAGCATATAAAATAAAATAAAAAAAGCATATAAATCAAATAAACAAAACATTATGCTAGACTGTACATGTAAATTATGTGTCTGTAGAAGGTATGGTAGGAAGAAGGTCGTAATTATCTGGGTCGTCGTCTATCAAATGTACCAGCTAAGTAGGATAGTGCAAAGCAGAAAGCTGCACGTACAGTCACGGCAAAAATTGTTGCCCTTACCAAATTTAGAAATTTTGTGATGGCTCACAATAAATGGGTGGTGGGCCCACTATTAGATAGCTTTTGGGTAGAAGGTTGTATATCTGGTCTATATGAGTAAAAATGCATATGGTTTGGCTGTGTACAATCCTGGAAATTGCTGCCCTGCTGTGATTTGGTGATACCCTGATGGCCCATGTAATTATGCATCCAAGGCCAAGTCTATGGCAAAGTAACATATATTTTGAATTATATGTAACATCAGAAGACTCCTCTGGCCAGGGATTGGCTAGTAGTGGGCCTACCACTCATTTATTGCGAGCCATCACAAAATTTCCAAATTTGGTAGGGGCAACAATCTTTGCCGTGACTGTACCATTGTTGGGATCGTTGAGCACGGGTGCCTGCCACTTCCGCTGTTGAGAGCCGTTTACGATAAGTGCGGGGTCGGGATTATCGCAGGAACAGGACATTGTTGATAGATTTCTTGGGCACATTTTATAGGGAGAGGGTGTGTATGCAAATGACAAAATACCGGAATTATAATGGCGGGCAGAGGATTGGTACCTGGTTAGACACACAGCAGGTAAAATTGTTGCCTGCAAGGACGACGGAGATGAATTTTAAGCCAGTTTGGTATGGTTTGTTGGCAAACGCACTCGGAAGATAAATATATATCTAGGCCTGGGCTTGCCGGGCCTGGCAGGCCTGGCATTCCGCAAGCCCGAGCCCTGGGCCCGCCAAAGCCCTGCAGCGGGCTCAGCCCGGCTTGGTCAAGCCCGGGCCCGGCTCGGCTCGGCTTGCGGGCCTGGGCCGAGCCCTTCAAATCACTAGGGATGCCCGCGCCGTGCCGACGGCGCGCACACTCCACTTCGCACGTACGCACTGGTAACTGTTGGAGGACGTACGTCATCCGCCGCAAGAACAGGAGTGAGCAAAATCCCTGCGTCGGAACATTACTATCAATAGCCTACATCTGCAAAACAGCCCACAACTGCAAAAGAAAGTTAAATTATTTTCCCAAGTCAATTTTACTCCAATTCACTTCGAAAAATACGGGGAGATAGATCTGCTTCCTGAGAATATGACCCAGAAAGATTAGGAAAAAAATGACCTAGACTGAGCGAGCCCCCAATCAAAACTTTTTTTTGCATATGTAGGTGGTTTTGATCGCATGGCTCGGCAACTTCGTTGCGAGCTCGATTCTGCTCGGAGCCTTATACCACCTCTCAGCAACCAAGTAACCACTTGGAGGATCCTATATCCCAAACCTGAAGCGTATCTGGCAAGAGGCAGGCAGGCCGGGAGCGCCATCAAAATATTTTTGCAGAGGTGGGCGATCAATAGTAGATGGTATCATAGGGAAAGCCTAATGAATTGCGCACCGAGCGCCTTGAGAAGGTTGCGCAATCCGCACGCCTGCCATGTCAAGGCCTGAGAAGCTGAGCGTTATGCGTTCGGCGCCTGTGAATAAGTACGCACTGAATGAAGATAGCACCAATGAGTACGAGGAACAAGCAAGGCACGTCTAAGCCTAAGGTCTAGAATGCCATTGCTGGACCATAGATAGTGAGTGAAGAGACAGCGCTCTCGCCACCAGCCAAGCATGAAAGTGGGGAAATGGTAACACACCATCGCCTGGAAAGCGGAGTGAAGCGCGAGGGACGGAGCCCAGCGCGGGGTCGCTTTCCAGCGAGTAGATAGTGTCAATTCTTTGCTCCGGGGCTGCTTTGCAATAGCCCAGGTAAATAACCGGTGCGACTTCAAACTTGCGCGCAAAAGCTCTTTGTCACTCGACGTTGCGGCATGAGACAGGTGGACGCGGACGATGGGCCTCGCTTGGTCGTTCCTCGGCTGCCGGCGGGGAGTAAGGATGAGATTGGGATGAGACATACGAGATGGAGCTGGAGGAAGATGTCGATCCCGTGATCTGGCACGTCGTGAATGGCCCAAGCACGGGTAAGTAAACTTGACGCCGACACATATTGGTCGGATTTTAATTGAGGTTGGAAGGTACAAGGCTGAGGAGAATTAAAAGAGCAAAAAAAACAGTTTTATTAAGCTAGATACAAGTACAAAAGCATATCCAGGCGCGCTTGGTTAACCAAATGGTATCAAGCCCCAGCCCCATCGGCAAGGGAGCGCCAGGAATGCAAGACCTCGCTGGGGAAGTATCTACATAGATCAGACGTGGAACAGGCCCCCCCCTAGCACCTCGCTCAGCACCATACCAGTTCCCCAGTCGTTCCAGCGGCATCTTCGAAAACGGCACGCCCGAAGGCCACCGAACTCTCCGCCCAGGGAGCACTTGCGATGCGCTGCGCACGGATGGACATAACATGATTACGACGACCCCACGTCTCTATTGCAGATCGGCGGGGAAGGCAAGACATGAACTGCCACTCATCCGCCGGAGGCTCTCCCGTTCAGGTAACGCTGGCCGGCGATGGCGATGAGGGGATTCGGGTCTGAAGGGTCGTCCAGTCGTCACCGTCTACTAAGAGAGCGGTACGTAGGGTGTGCGAGTCCGTCGAGGGATGCGAGTAGGTGGAGGTCGAGAGGTGTGTACGTCGGGGACAAGTACGAGGAGGCGTGTACGTCGAGGGCTACTGTGGAGGCGGGACGAGTCGGAGAGAGAAGATGGGCGGTGAGCGCAGGAGAGTGGGGAAAAGTCCGCTATGATTCGTTGTATTTATACCCAGCGGAGGCTGACATTCCGATATGACAATATTGGTTAAACAGAATGGAGGACTTGCCGAGGGCAGCGCGGGACCTTTCCATGGAATCTTGAACGCTGTGCATACCGGCGGAGCCAGGGAGCCAGAAATAGACGTTAAACATGACGCCTGCCGTGTAATAGCATCGAGCTCGGGGGATCCAGCCAGAAAATGAGATGTGCAATGAGAATTAGAACAACAGAGGTTCAACAGAAGCTAGAATAAAAATATCAGGGATTTGGGCAGTTTTGAAGACCGCGACTCCCAATCGGAAGAGAGAAGGTCAAAGGCAGGTCAACGCGGCGTGATCGCGATTG
This sequence comes from Mycena vulgaris, assembly GCA_029204335.1. NCBI lineage: Eukaryota > Fungi > Basidiomycota > Agaricomycetes > Agaricales > Mycenaceae > Mycena > Mycena vulgaris. Next base: position 44,215 of record JARGYA010000259.1, read on the forward strand.
GACAGCACATGTCCGTGACGTCACGCGTTTTCTTTCCTTCCTCTTGCAACAGCTTCTCCAGGAAGGTGCCCACGGACCACCCGCCGCGCTGCAGCCGTGTGAGGATGCGGTCGAATCGTCGGTCCTGGGTCAAGTGCGGAGTGTAGGTTTCCCGGAGCAATTCGGTGGTCCAGGACTTGCCCACTTGGATCCCTTGGTTGGCGTAGGTGGGCGTAATGTTGCCTTGCTGCGTTGAATGAGAAGGCGGGGGCGGCATTGACAATGAGTTAGCTGCTGAGCTTGCGTACGTCGAAGCGGCGGTTTCCAGGATTGCGGAAGTTCCCGGTGGATACATAGGAGGTGGGGCAGGGTCCTCGCCAGGTTTCAAGATGGCGCGGGAGGGCATGTATTGAATTCGAGCGGTACACCGCCGTTCGAGAAAAATCTTTGACAGATGTTTCTGGTGTGATGTCCGTAAATAGTTGTCCAGCCATCACAGGATGCTGTTGAAAACATCGCCCAAACAGAAAACGTCAAATCCCTCAAGCCTTCTGTGACACAAGTATATTCGACCCGTGCCTTTGGCACGGTAGTTCGCCCACACACAGCGGACTCCGAGCTCGCCCGCACACGGCGGATTCCGAGAGAGGGAGCGGCGCCGGCAAGCGTGGGACTCGGAGGCAACATCTCGACAGCATCTCGTGATTTATCAGGTGATTTCTCAGGTGACTTATCAAAAAAGCTGTGCTCCTCGTCTCTTCATGTATAGACAAGTATATTTGACCCGTGCCTTCGGCACGGTAGTTCGCCCACACACGGCGGATTCCGAGCTCGCCCGCACACGGCGGATTCTGAGAGAGGCGCCGCACTGCCGCTCGCTAACGCTCGCGGCGCGCGGCACCTCCAATGGGCAGACACGGCGAAATCCGAGGGCGTGAGAGCCGGCAGCGACAACTCGACAGCCGGCAACAACATCTCGACAACGTCTCGTGATTTCTCAGGTGACTTATCAAAAAAGCTGTGCTCCTTGTCTCTTCATGTATAGACAAGTATATTCGACCTGTGCCTTCGGCACGGTAGCTCGCCCATACACGGCAGATTCCGAGCTCGCCCGCACACGGCGGATTCCGAGAGAGGCGCCGCGCGCCGCGAGCGTTCGACGCCGGCAAGCGTGGGACTCGGAGACAACATCTCGACAGCCGGCAGCAACATCTCGACAGCGTCTCGTGATTTATCAGGTGACTTATCAAAAAAGCTGTGCTCCTTGTCTCTTCATGTATAGATGCCATTGTAAAAACATTTCTGGACAACATTTGCTGGGGGTTCTCGGGGTATTCCATCCACCTCGCCAACAATATTAAAAAATTTCTTCCAAAAATATCGGCCAGGCACATCGTAAAGGAAACAAAACCATAAAATTCACTTTCTATGTACAACTACATGAATATCACATACGCACCGAGCAATCCTGTTTCAACCATTGTGCACGGAAGGGGGCGTCGGAGATGCTCCAAGAGCCACCAGCTTGCTGCCAATGAGAAAGTGTGGCGTGACGACATGAGTTGGAAGGGTACGCCAAACTTGAATGAGGTATTGATAGTCCAAAAAACTTTTGAAGGTCTTGACAGTCTTGAATGTCTTGAACGTCTTGAGAATTGGATAAGGGCCCCGGGCACGCAGGGATTGACGTCGGTACACGAGAGGGGCATATTGAGAGCAGCAGGGAGACCAGTCGGTCGGACGACAATGCATCATTCCATTAGAACGTGTAATTGCAAGCACTTGATCGGTGCGATGTGGAGGTGGATCTTGAGGCCGCTCCGAAGGGAGCCCGTTGCGACAGTGGCAAACAGTGTGGACTGAAAAGGTTTGTGAGGGCCTGACCCTTGCATCAACACAGTAATCCATGAAGCGATGTACGGGAGGTAAATTTCTGACGAGGCCAAAGGAGGGTGAGGTGATGGGAAGAGAAAGACTGGTTTGTGGGCGAACCAACTTGACACTTGTTTGGTTGATGCGCACGGACCCAAGTCACGCTCTGCCGCAACCGTTTGTTCCTGCCTTTTATCTCGCTCCCAAATTTCGGCACTCAGTATGTTATAGTCCCAATCAGCACCCAGATCAGCCGAATAAGTAACTGGCCAGGCCGCCCGCCTGACTGATGATTACCGACCCACTGGCAATTGGCAATTGAACCATCGTCACCGAATCTGGGACGACATCGAGGCCGCATTAAGGTGGGATGAATAATATTCAGATCTGGACCACCTCCCTCTCGCATTTGAGTCATCGTAGCATGTTGTAAACATCGCTTTCTACATTTATTTGAGGCTCAACCAATGTTGTTGTAAGGTTGGGGAGATGCCTCACAAATGTTTTATTTTCAAGGTTTGTAAAATGTTCAACCGACCTATTTCAGATGTCTTCAGTTATATTTTCAGAGTATCGGCCGTAATTATTTGTGAAACATCTGACTCAATTGGCGGTGTAGGATGGGTAGAATAGGGTATGTACGGATTTCAAACCCCGCTTGGAGGTAATTCGGTCGGAGATTGAAAAGGACCTATCATGAAGGGCCACGCGTCTGAAAGCAGACATCAGATCAAGGATATCCGAGGCACGAAGGTTCAAGGAATTTATCTACTCTGCCTCAGGGAGACTAGTGCGCGCGACCTTTCCATGGAATTTTGAACGCTGTGCATACCGGTGGAGAAAGGGAGCCAGAAATAGTCGTTAAACATGACGCCTGGCGTGTAGCATCGAGCTCGGAGAATCCAGCCAGAAAATGAGATGCGCAGTGAGAATTGGAACAAAAGAGGTTCAACGGAAGCTAGACTAAAATCCCAGGGATTTGGGCAGTTTTGAAGACCGCGACTCCCAATCGGAAGAGAGAAGGTCAAAGGCAGGTCAACGCGGCGTGATCGCGATTGGACAGCACATCTCCGTGACGTCACGCGTTTTCTTTCCTTCCTCTTGCACATCGACGCCGAATATCCAGGCTCAGCTGACAGCGAGCTTCGACATACTGTACGCTCCTTCAACAACCATACTCGAGGCGACGAAACCTTCGACCAAAACTATTCGTTGGTGTGATATCAATTTTTTTTCTCACTCGTTTTACAGTGTAGCATTCTAATTTTTGCTCAGGTATCCATGGCCGCCACGGAACCTTTCAGATGTTTTCATAGCTCAGCTGGTGAACTTTGGAGGCAAAAACAGCATGAATTGAAGGACAAGGTACATCTGAATATGCACGATGCAATTTCACCGACCAATACTACGCACGCAGGGAAAAGCCTTCTTAAATGCGCTACTTACGACCTGTACATGACGAGCAAGCTTGCGTTAACCAGCAGTATCACAGTGATCGTGGACATGTCTCAGGCAGGTTCTTCCTCGCTCTGGTGATCTCGCTTCAACTCATGTTGTCCGCAGATCTACTTGGATCCCAATTGCCAACTTGAGGCTTCTCGGAGAGATGGAAACTACCTCTGCTGCTGGTGGGCATCGCATCGCGATCCCTCGCTCGCGCTAACTTGTTTCATAGGTGACAGTAACTCGTCGCCGCGTTGTCGGACATTACAGTTTTCATTACAGCCGTTATCAAAAGTTTGTACGGGTGGAGCCAAAAACTGATGCTCGATTTGTGCTTACCTTTGTTTGCTGTTGCGTCCGCTCCACACCTCCGTCTTAGCTTGGTCTTGGCTCGATTTGACCTTTCTCTCCGTGCAACATCGAGGGAGTGCATGCCCATTCATTGTTGGGAATATTCATTTCATCTACAGAGGAAGTGGTGACCATTGAGAAGAGAAATCTGCATTCATACCAGGCCGGCATACACCGGAGCTCCACTTGTGACGTCAATTTCGACAACAAATGTAAGCACAAATCGAGCATCAGTCTTTGGCTCCACCCGTACAAACTTTTGATAACGGCTGTAAAGTGTACAGGTTTTAATCCAGTGGTGCTGTTCGATTTGTGCTTACCGTTGTTTACGGCCAGACGTCATAATTGTGGAGTCGGCAATGTCGGTGCTCACCATATTCACTGTATTCGTCTTCTTAAACCACCTACGGCCACAGACAAGTAGATTCATCGAGGAGAGAGACAATCCATACATTTCATATCAAAATCGGCAGAGGGAAAGAGTACGACAAGAAAATGGTCGGCGGCTCGGATTTACCCACGGTGGAGTTATGACATCTAGCCGTAAACAACGGTAAGCACAAATCGAACAGCACCACTGGATCAAAACCCGTACACTTTAATGAAAACAGCTGTATCATTAGAGCTTATTTGCAAGTGATGAAAAACGGCTTTTCGTATATTAAGTCTTGGTCCGCTTTGATTGTGGAGCGGGTGTATTTTTGGTTCGTCCACCGTATTCCGGGAGGACGCGCGCGAAGTGGAGCCTCCGTTTTGATTAAGTCTGTACTCAAAAATCATCGGTGAAATATTTCTCATCGCTTGCAAATAAGCTCTATTCATCGCGTTAATTCGGGACTGGCGCTTGTCCATTCTCTCTACTTCCTGGGGCCACATTTCCTTACGGAGAACAATGTCTGTCCATTGGTGCTGTTCGTTTAAATGCCAGGTCCAGTTTGGCGGAAGCCACCAAGAACCCACATCATGCCCTGTCTGCCGTACTCCTCTCGCGCCCTCATCCTCACCCTTGTATTCCTACCCATGCTCGGATGGAATGTTGTGTCCACCCCGTTACACAATATCACGATCACGGCCCCGCTGGGAACTACGCAACACGGAGATGATCATCTATTCTGCGTACCGACACGGCCTTGGGACATCATAATCTTCTTCCTAGCAAATTATGCGGCTCACGCTTTCACCGTGAGGTCGTATCCCGGAGAATCCCTCCTAGATTTTACCTGGGGAACTGTGGCAGCACTTTTCCTTCCGACAAGCGGGATGATTCGCGGCTTTACGGCTATAATGCGGTCAGGTTTTGTTGTCAAACGGGCTTTCTTCGGAGAACCACTTGAAATTGCCGCTCGCTCCGGAGCTCTCTGCATGGTAGTCAGGACGAAGGGGTGGAAACCCTTACCTGATACCAAACTCTTCCAAGTCGCCTTAACCTCGACTGATCCGGCCAGATCCGTTGATCTTCAATGGTATGTATTACTGGCATTTACGAACAATCCGTGCTGAGGATACGGTCAAGGTACCAGAACCGACCGCGACATAGAGAGCTGGATCCCACTACGCGTATCGATGGTTTCGTGAGTTCATGTCCACTTTCGAAATCGGCTCTGTAACTCATTATTTCTCAGCTCGCGCACGCATTTCCTGATCATATTCCAAGTGCGCGTGCATTCCCCGGGACCAGGGAGTCAATCTTTGACATTCGCGGATTATTTGGGGGTCGATCATCTGGCAGTAGACAATCGTTTGAGATTCGGAGATTATTTGGCAGGGCTATCATTCTCGAATGGTTTGGCCTTCAACCAATTAACATCCAACCTTTGTTACATCATCTATGGGACGATGGGAACGTACATGTTCCGTGGGTCCTTCTCCATTTTCGTCCAATCGAATTCTCACAAAGAGGTACAGGCTGCATGACGTAGTTGCTACACACCAGTAAGTGACTCGGAACCACTTGTCGCGATGTTCACGCTAATTCCGAACCCTCCGCAGCTCATCTCTCCGTGCGACATACCAGACATATATCCCGCGCTGGGTTAAGGATATCTCTTACGGAATTTTCTTTCCCGACACTTCGACAATATTGACCGGGACAAGAAAAATCCACGGAAATCAATGTCTTCCGGCGGGATATGCCTTGGCCTTCGTCCCCCGCGTGGCCAAAGTACTCCCTCTGAATGATGTAAATTCGCACACAGTCTCTCCTCCGCGCGTTGGATTGTTGAAAGGGCTCGTGAGCTTGGGTCAGGCGATCTACGCCTTTGTTACGTTTTTTGCGGCTCTCAAAACTCAAGTGCGACCATATGGGTATGCCGCTTTTGGGCTCACAGTCCTTCCATACGCCGTCATGTCGGCCCTCAATCTCGTCGGCGCAATCTTGACCCCCGAGTTCGAAGAACTGTACTTGGTTCAGTCTGACATCCTCTTGGAAGCACGCGCACTACCAGGAGCCAAATTCGAAGGGGTAGTGGGAAGACTATTGCCCGTGGATGCTGACCCTCCGGATGTTCCTCGATTGTTCGAAAATACCTTCTCAGCCACCGTTGAAGGGCAGGCAAACAGTACTAACACTGGCTTATGGATGAACATCGAGGACTACCATTTCGAGCTTCTCCCGGCAAACCCAGATCACGACGGGCTAATAATTGAAATTCCTGCCTCCAGCAAATTTCAAAAACGCGTCCGGCCCCATATCCAGCGGTCCTTCTCTCGGGCCCTCATCTTCGTGTTGTCGGCGATCCTAACGTCCTATCCAGGAGGCCTATTGCTCTACATGCCATTGCAATGGTTCGGCTACGATACCACGAGACACGGGACTTTCATTGTGCTTATGATACTCGTTGGCATCACCAATTCGGGCATATTCCTTACAATATTCATTGTCTCTGCCGGAGGCGGCACCGAGACCGCCCCCAGCCAAAAACTGTGGATAATCCTTTGGCTCGTGACAGGAACTGTCTACGGGGCATTGACTACTTTCCAGTTTATCTTTCCGTCACATCGGGTGGGCACAACTGCGAAAATAGTTGCCTTATGCATAGGCGCTATTCCCGCCATTGGCGGACTGTGGGTTGTCGCACAGATGTTGTTGGATTATGGCACATGCATCAAATACAACTGATTGATACAGTATCTATATTCTCTATAGTCGCTCCTATGCCTTCCCAAAATTCCTTCCAGCTCAATAGTAGTACTCGCGTTTCGTACCTATATTATATACTTACCGGGTTAAACATACCTAAATATCCTCGAAATCTTACCAATGGCTTGAATTCCCTTCCCGGAAATTGCAATCTCATGATCAGTCCCTGGTACCGACTTATAGACCAGGTGCAAGCCCGGCTCTCGTCCCTCAACGTGCTTCATAATATTATATACCCACCTACTGTAGTATTCTACATACTCCTCTTTCTGTTCTTAATCAAGTTACAGTTCAACATCAGTCGACATCCTTGGCCCAGATGCTATTTTCGCACTGTCTAACTATGAACTCTGCGTACTTGGGATGTGATTGGGATGCGAGCGATGTGTGCTGTGAAATTGAACACACAACATACGATAATACAGTAGGGCTTCGAACAGTCAACACAATGAGAAAGACCACCAACCAGCGCACGGAGCGCGCGTTACCTAAGGTGTGATCTCCGCGCTCGCGTCTTGCCACGCCCAGCGCAGGACTCTGTACGTTATCTGGCTGTGTCCGGGCGTGGTGTTCGCGCTGGCCTCGAAGATGGCCTCGCGGACTTCGGTGATCGTCGCGTCCTGGAATTCATAGTCATCTTTGCGTTCTGTGACGAGATCTGGTATGAACTCAGCTTCGAGCGCGGAACAGTTTGTCTCGAATTGCAACACGCTTCTCCGTGTGGGTGACCTTCAGTCCTCGCTTCCTCGAGTTTTCCTATCGCCCATTTGGCCTTCTTGGCTTTGCACAGTCTCTTGAAAAAGTTTGCGGCTTTCTTCGCTTTGGCCCGCAGGCCCCTGTGGCGACCGAAGCTAGCTTCGTACGTGTTTTGTTCGGATGGGCCTTACTGAGGTTATCCGCAGCCGCCTTCATCTCCCCGTCCCACCACGGTTTCGCGTTGGCGTTCGGCTTCCGTACCTTCGCCACCTTCGCCGTTGCTTCCTGGATCGCTGCCGTTATCGCTGCAGCCGCCGCTTCAAGCTGATCGTCCGTGACGGGTCGTTCGTGGTCCATAATGGGGTCGATCCCCGCTCGATGATGCTCGATTGTCTCTCGGAACGCTGCCCCCCAGTCGTTCGGCTCGACATCTTTGAGGTTATAGCGCACCCCCGCGATGTTGTCGAGCTCTCTCCTGCCGTGGTCGATAACCCAGTGAATCCCCTTGTGGTCCGAGCCAAACGAAGTTGTGTCGTCTATTGTCCAGTCTTTCACCGTGTCTTGAGTAATCGCGGCTCCGTTGACGAACGTCAGGCCTATCACTGATGGTGAGCCATCCTTCGCGTGTGGGACATATTTTACTTCTCCTTTTTTGTTAAGGACTGTAAAGTTCTCACTCGTCGTCCATTCAAGGTTTGTGCGCGTGTTCCCTTAGACTGTGACCTCCGCGCGGGACCAGAGTTTGTGGTGCAGGTTCCAGTCACCCAGTAGGATGACTGGTCTGTCGGTAGGGAAGGTGAGGGTCATGAGGCGTTCGATTGCCGGTCTTGCTTGTTTCGAGTCGTTGTACACATTGACATACATCGTCGTCGGTGCTCCGGGTTGTGATACATCTACAATCTGGATGTCAAGGTCTTGTGTGATGTCGGATGGCAGCGTCACCGTGAAGTCTGGGCGGATCTTGTAGTACGCCATGACCCGCGGCGGAGCGCCGTCCGCGGCAAGTCCGCGGGGATGCTGGGTATCGGGAGTATTGGTCTCCAGCCAGCGTGCCCGATAGGTCGCGAATGCTCAATATTCTCTACGCCAAACAAACATCGACCATCTTATTCTCCAAGTTGGTCGCCAAGAAATGAATGTCTTCAAAAGGAGCACTATGTATGGCACATTACTTTTGGTATCGTAGCTCTCATCATAGGTGGACGAGTCCAGTACTTTTTTTGCTATCGATATATCAAGAATAGGACTTGTGCCCTCTTCTTCTCGATATTCTCGATTCCGAATTCTCGCGCCGAATTCTCGCGCCGAATTCTCGCGCCGAATTCTCGCGCCGACGGAGCAATCGTCTCGACTCCGCCTACCTGCCTTCACGCGCGTCAAATAGTCTGCTTGCTACGCTGCCGACACGCCGCACACGCGACGCGTCTATTTGTCACCGTGTGGCGCTGCCGTGATTCGGGCCGCGGCCATCACATGCATCACAGGTGCCACGTCGCCACACCACTCGCCTCCGTCTCAATACAAGGTGCGCTACCCGTCAGCCCCACATTTCCATCCCGCCCAATTTTCTACTAGTCGAACTACCTAAGTATGCCCGCCTACGCCCCGCGTTGTCCTCAACGCCCAGCCACTCGCTCCCCGCGCGCTACCCACGACCCGTACTATCAGCCGCACTCGCAGCATCAAGGCACCCCTGTCCGCTCGACGTGCGCCCGGCATCACAGTCCACAGATACGCTTTATCGTCTGCGCCGGACTCGTACAACCCTTCCCGCTGACTACTCAACCCATCGCTGCTTGCGTGTGACATGATATCGGCAAGCATGTGCGTCGCTCGTGTTTCTTTCTCACTTTTCTTTGTGCTTACCCACAGTTTTTATTTTGATCCCGCTGCCGCCAGCGCAACCCGCAAATTGACGTCGAAGCCTAGAGAGCAACGGTACGCACTGACCTCATTCTTTCTTCTCTCTACCTAGCCTCCCCTTTCCCCGTGCACACACCGACTCGGCGTCCGGCGTTCACTTTCCCGCCGTCTGTTTTGTACAGCAGCTGCTAGAGCCGCTAGCTCTCCATGCGCTCGCGCAGATCCCGAGTCCGGCAGCGCATGCAGTGTTAGCAGCACGACGACGTCTCGAGTTTATCGCGCTCGTCTTGTCTCCGTCGTTCGTCGCTTCGCGCAGGTGCTTCTATGTCGTCCAGATGCAGGTACGATCATGTAGGTACAATCCGCCGCTCTTGGGACAGTGACAGATTCTGTTCTTAGCGCACATCACTGAAAATGAATAGAATCTTTAATATATGTTCGTATGAGATTCGTTCGTGAGTTGACCACTGTATCCGTAGCATCTTCTACATTCAGAAAATACGCTGCAGAATGGAGAGCGAGCATCTGAAGTCAATCAAGCGCTTGTCGTGTACGTCTAACACAGATATCGCGCCTTGAATCAACGCCGTTGAGTTTGAAAGGCGGAGTAGGCGGAGTCAAATTCAAGTCAAATTCAAGCAGAGTTGATTACCGCGCACGCATAGCTTTCGCGACGTCAGATCTCAGGCTCTCCCGGGAAGGTTACCATGGTTTATGGGTACACTTACAATTTTCGGAGTTGCCTGTTGATTTACCCCTGAAAATCCTCCGATATTGTCGCTGTCTTCGATGTAAGTAAGCGGTGCGTTTGAATCACATCCCCTTTGTCCCGGTTTCAATACCGTCGATAGCCGGTTGGCCGGTGCAACTTGCACAGCGATTGACACAGCGATCTTCTTTCCTCCATCTCGTTATCTCATATCAGAAACTGTTATTCAACGAACTTCAAGGTGCATGAAAACTTTAAACTTCCTTGTTCTGCACGCAGATAGGTGATTCTGAAGGCTGACATCTGTCTGGCAGCCCGCGTTTGTCGCTAAGGATGTCAACGTCCGGAATCAGGAACTAGGACCGGTAGACGGAGGAACATAACGCCGAGAACGAACGGCGGCGAACTCGGCTGCGGGATATAAAGCACAGACGTGAACCATGGATTGACTATCGCTCTCCGTTTCCATCTCCAACACCCACTCTCTTTTGCTTTAACACAATTTTTTTTCACTCTTTCATATGGAACCGGAATACATTCCCCAACGACCGAAGGATGCCAAGTATCGCACTCTAATCGTACTCCTCGATGGGACCGGGGACAAGTACGCTCACACTTTGGATCGAACTTGTCGAACTTGACCACCGCTGTTCGCAGGGACGACCACGATGTAATTATATTCAGTTCGTGAAACACAACTATATTGCTAATAGTAAGATTACTCCTTAGGCCACCCATATCGCTCTGTTGGCCAAAATGCTCTCCAAGGGCAAGGCATCCCGTGAGAATGATAATGAGCAGCTGGTCCACTACCGTGTACGCCAAAGTGTTATATGCCCTGAAAGTCGGCTCACCTCCACCTACTTAACCAGGAGGGGATTGGAGCAGATATGGCGGAAGATTATTACGGCTTCGTTCGGGATGCGTGGAACATAGCGAAAAATGTAGACCGCCTTCTCCCATTCTGTACGCAGTTCCTCAAACCCATTACAGAAATTCGACCAAGCGGTGGCATCCTCGTTTCAAAACCATATCATTAGTGGGTATTAGTCACCTTGACATCGTATTGCTTATTCATACCTTCTTTAGAGGCGTATACCTGGTTAGCGGAGAACTACCAAGACAATGATAGGATTTGCATCTTCGGCTTTTCTCGCGGCGCTTACTCTGCCAGAGCGTACGCCTACCATTTCATTTCCTCCTCTTTCGCATCTTGATCTTGCATTCCGGCAGGCTGGCGGGCATGCTCAACGCAATGGGCCTCTCGGACCCTGCTTTCGTCAAGGAAGCATACGGTCAATACGAGGAGTATAACTTTCTTCAGGAGGCGACGAGGGACGACGACTGGTCAAAACTCCTGCTAAAGTGGGAGAAATTCAGGACCGATCATAAGGTCAAGAGACCGTTCGTCGAGTTCTTGGGCTGCTGGTCCGTCGGATTTACTTTTCCTTTCGGAGTTTATTCATTTTCTCTTAGGGACTCTGTCAACTCCGTAGGCGTGGTGGACAACATCAAACTCGCCTACACAGCTACCAACAGCATTGTACGCACGTTCAGACACGCCGTCGCGCTCGACGAGCGGAGGGCCAAGTTCAAGCAGAACATGTGGAGCCAGCCCAAGAAGCCTGCGGTCTCTGCGAATGCCCAGCCGCATGGGGACAATGGTCCTTCAGTTACCACTGATGTTCAAGAGGTCTGGTTCGCCGGCTGTCATTGTGGTACGTCAATATCCCATCTTCCGCACACGCTCCACAACATTGTCTCCTTATTTAGACGTCGGTGGCGGCTCCGTGCTAAACGGCACGCGTCCAAACCTCTCGCACATCTCGCTGCGCTGGATGATCCGCGAGTGCTTCAAGGCGCGCACAGGTATGGTCTTCTCCGCCGCCAAGCTCGCGGCGCTCGGGATTGAGCCATCATCTCTCTATCCCGAGGTGCGCCCGCGGCCAGATGTGAAAGCGGTCACCCAGGGCAGTCAAACCATCCAAGTAATCGAGGCCCCGGGGTGGGTACCCTGGGCAAAGAGCTTCCGGCAGGAGACGCCCAAGGGCCAAGATCTCACACTTCCGAACATGAGTGAGGAGGAGCTCGATGCGCGCGACGCCCTTGCACCACTGTACGACCAGCTGGTCATCAAGTCCGCGACGTGGCAGGCGATGGAGTCGTTCTTCTACACCAAAAAGTCAGTGTACGACGCCACCGCGGGCGCGTTCAAGGACGTCTGGCACCGCCACAACAGCGCTGGGCGCTCGATCCCACCCGCGGAGAATACACATGGGGGTAAGATCAGGGTGCACTACACAGTACGGATGAGGATGCAGGGCACGTATGAGAACGGCCCGCATAAGGGGGAAAAGTATATCCCGAAGGCTAGGATGGGTTGGCAGCCAGAGTTTAAGGACAAGAAGCCCTTCGAAAAGATTGAGGAGGATGAGGAGGATCTAATTGACTGGGTATACTAGGTACTCTTTTTATCCATGCACACATCGGGACGTATTTTGTCGAGCGTTTGGTTACGCATAGTAACGATAGCCTAATCTAATCTAATCTTCAAGTTGACACACTCGAGGGGTCGTAAGAACGTCCAGTACAAAACTTCTACCTCGTCCGCTATTCAGGCCGACTCCGCTTGCCTGAGCTCACACCTTATTTGAAGATATTACATCCGCCGAAAACTACCATTATAAACCGGACACCACTCTAGGCCACCAAAATACTTGACGGGCCGAGGACTGAGGTCCATGGGAAAGGTGTCAGAGATAGTTGAATTTTCACACCTCGTCTGAATCCTCAGAAGTATCATTCACTGCAACTGTCGGCTCCATCATGCCAAAAAATAGGCCTAGGCAAACATTAATCCTTCAAACCGTTTGGAAGCGCCGAATAAGCGCCCTGCGCTTCGAAATGGGATCCCACGCGGTCATCTGTTGGCGCCGGGCCGAACCAATTATTTTATGACCAAGTGTTAAGAAACTAATTGAGATCAACCCTACATATATGTGTGGCTCATTTGGGTACCCAAATGAACTAACCATATGAAATCGCGGAAAACGCTGTGGACAAATTGCCAAAACAAAAAAAATTGGCTGCCCGTGACTTTTTTTTTTTGAACCACATAATCGCTTGTCCGAAGTAAAAGGTTCGGCACACGCCGCTTGCGGCATTATCCCAGCTCATATCTATACCCTGGTGCCGAAGCGAAACGGACATCACAAGTTCCGGCGCCCATTAAAACGCCGAGCACAGCAAATCACAAACTACAACACAGCCTCATCATGACAGTGGCTCTCCGCACGACCACCATCTTCAGTCCTTCACTGTGCCTTTCAATTCCCTCCGTGCCTTTTTGGGCACGCAATAACATGGCGGGCAACCTCCGAGTCGCTCTCCAATACCCTCCTCCAATTTTCCCCATTGAACTTGTGTACTGCATCCTACAGCATGTCGCCTGCGATACGGATAATTCCGCACGGATGCTAAGGGCTTGCAGCCTTGTCTGTTGGGGTTGGCTTTGTCTGAGCCGACAGATACTATACAAGTCGGTCAAGCTTAACGGAAAGCGGGATATCCAGCGGTTTTCGGCTCGCACGGCATCGCTGCTTAACACGTACAGCAAGTTCGTCTCGAGCATCCATGTAAAGAACGATGACGATAAAGTTCTCCGGCATTTGTTCAGCCGTCTCTCCACGTTCCAGCGCCTTAAGAGCCTAGCGCTCAGTGCTAAGTTCCTAAAAATACGGGACTACTCGCTCTTGGCAGGGATCATCTCCTTGGATGTTACGGGATCGAATTTTCGCTTGTTCTCTGTCTTCTGCGATCTCATGCACGCATTTCCAGCACTCAAATCTCTTAAGATTGAGGCAATGCTGCAGGCAATCCATCCAGGGGAAGAATCCGCAGCCTCTGTCCCACGACTTGACCTCGATACACTGAGCATTAAAATTACTCAGAATTCCCCTTGGGCAATCTGGCTTTCATCTGACACTGCGCCGGTTGCGCGCGTTCTGGATCTGCGCTCCCATACCCGAGCCGAAGAAATTAGCAGAGTTACAGCTGAACGGCTTTCTCAATATTTGCGCTTCTTGAACGTGCGCTTAGAGAAGCTCATTCTGGCAGAGCCCAGTGCGTTTAATTTTTCCTCTCCCCGTTAATATTCACGTTTCTCATCCTTATGCAGTCTAAGCCGCCGACCTTGAAGGCGTCGACTTTTCGACGAACACCGGTCTCCGGTGTCTCCATGTTTCCAACACCATGAAGCTGAAGTCACAGCTCGTCAGTCCGCTGCCCCGCCCGTCCTGGAAGACAGTCATCTCATTGTCCTTCGTGAACCTTCTTGACCATCTCGCCGCGGGTAATGCACGACTGGAAGCGCTGACGCTCGAAGTCGCCATCAATCCACGTACGCCATACGCAACGCAATTTATTGGTGGAGATGCGCCGATCTCTGCGCTAGTGGACATGCTGCAGCGGCCTGCGTTTGCGGGGATGCAGAGGCTGGAGTTCCACGCGGAGTGGAACAAGTGGACGGATTCGGTCGAGGAATTTCGCGCGCTGGTGGTGGACACGCTGCCGGAGTCTCTAGCACAGGTGGCTGTTTTACTTTGACTGAGGTTACATTTCTCCAGACTACTGTACACTCTCCTCGCGATTTCTGACGGATTATTTCTTCCCTTCGCGAATGTTCGACTGCCCCGTCCGAGATTTTTCTTGTTTACTGCGCGATCCAGCGCTCCTTTGAACAGAACTTCAGCTACCACAGCTGAAAAAATAACTAACCTTCGAACAAGAATACTGCATGATCATCCTCCGTCGTTTGCTCCCATACTAAGTTGTACTCAGTCTTACTTGTATCCTACGTTGTATTGCCCCAAGCGCAGTATCAGGCTACGTATGTACCGAATCTAGGTCACTTGTCCAGTTCCTGTATTGGTATCTAGGGTCTTGCAATAGACGCTGTACCTCGTCGGAATTGCAACAGAGAACGCCCTGGAGCTTCTTTTTTTCCCTCTCGCGGGCTCTTGACTCGTTCGAATCTCACATTTCTCTCCCGACTCTGCACCATTCAATTTTCGAGCCACCAAGCCAATGTTGGCGTAGACCACGGTACGTAAATAGTACGACCGCCGGTTGAATGGCAGTTCGAGTCCAGCCGGTTGCCGACTATTGAGGATGTTACACAAGCGGGAGGGCCACGATACCTGAACAAAATTTAGAATGCTAAAACAAGGAAGAAAAAAAATTGAGATCACACCAACGAATAGTTTCGGTCCAAGGCTCGGCGCCTCGAGTATAGTTGTTGAAGAAGGAACGTACAGTATGTAGAAGCTGGCTGTCAGCTGAGCCTGGATATATTCACAAATAGAAGTTCACTTCTGTTTGTGCTCAGAGGACCGAAAATGTCTCGAAACGGCTTATATAATAGTGGTCTTTGTCATCTTCCGTTTCCGTGCAAGGCTTACTCATTGTGCTTACACATATGACCCGCTGTAACTCTCCTTCAAATTCTCACTACTTGCGAAGACAGTTAAGACGAGCATCCGGTTCACATCCACGTCCACTCGAATGATATTTCAAAAAAAATAAGCAAAACGGACTTCAAGAAACGAATTGACGCTTGCGGCGCTTGAACCGGAGACCTTCAGGCTCCCTCATCCCGACCTTGAACAGTGTCGACACGTGACAATCCAACTAGACTACTCGAGTAATTGCAGTCACGGCAAATCGTAAAACCATCCCAGTAGTTTGTGGGAGGTTTGCAGAACTCACTTATTTCAATACCCCGTCGCAACGTCCTCCTTTCGATTCAGATTCACAGTGCTGTTGACAGAGACAGGCCTAGGATTTGACAAAATGCACAATTTAGCTCCAGGAATTTTCTTAAAAATTATGGTAAGTCTCCCCCACTTACTTGTAGCTGTTTTATAGGCAAGATTTTTGAGAGCGTCCAAGTGGCTGTGGGATAAGATTAAGTAAGAGCCATCATTTTTTCACACGCTCTCCCAGAGAACCAAACTTGACGACGAGGAATGGCCTGGTGTTCAGTGACTGGGACAAAATGTTAAACTCATACGAAGAAATCATTCAAGACCAATTCTAAATATCTGTACGGGGACCCCCATCCGTCCGCCAAATTTCAAGCACATTTTCTTCTTGGTGCACGGCACATGATCGTCACTACTGTCACTACTGTGACTCGTCCCTTTCATTCCGCTGCCAGTCCCAGACATCGACCTTCTCCAAATCTCTTGCTTCGTGCTAACTGGCCATTAGCTCTTTCCCGACCTCCACACTGCTGCTCTCAACTGACTGTCACTCACGCTGCCAAGTTCAAACATGAAATGCACAGTTGCCTTTAAGGCTCCAACCATTTAGTTTTCGTGTAGACCTGGAGGCAAATTAAATGAAAACGGTATTTAAACGGTTTAAAACCGTGTAAAACCATTTATAAATGGTTTTTTCCTGGAGAACCCAAGTTTAAGTCAGAAAAGTCAATCACGAGCCTTAACCGCAGCCCAGGACGCATTTTAAGGAGGCTGAAACTATCACAATGCTCACAGCTATACAATGTATCAACCTTGAGTATCCAGTGCCTTCCTAGTACTTGTATGATAGATGTTGAATCCGGGTTCAACTTTAACCTACACAAATGCACAGTCAATGAGTAAATCTTCCGAAAAAGTGGATCTTGCACTGAGGGATACTTCCAAGAAGATGTGTCTGACTTGGAAACTCAATCTTTGGGAGGATCAGTCAAAGGAGGCGGCGGGCTAGGCGGGACGGGGATTGCCGGCCGCCATCAACTAATTACTCGATTGGGATAAATCTTGTTTTGGTCCCGCCCCGACCTCCACAAGAAGTTTGTTTTGCCCTGGGTTTGTACCGGGCATTGTTATGAGCCCCATGAACCAGCTCAGTCCGCAAACACTCAAGATGTAAAGGCAGAATCACAGAACTCTGGTAGTGCTCTGGCTGTAACCGTTTAAACCGTGTAAAAATGGTTTGTAAACCGTTTGCACCTCCGCTCAAATAAAACGGAAACAAAAACGGTTAAAACCGTGTAAAACAGTTTATACACGGAAACGGTTGGAGCCTTAGTTGCCTTCTTGGTCTCAATCTTCTCTCACGACGAAACTTTTAACCTTTTTAATTGAACTGACTGCTTGGTTTCTCTATTCCTGGAATCCTGGTCTAACCTGGAGCGCACTTCAACATTCCTCGGCATTCCCACAAGCCTTGCTACAATCTGATCCCTCAGATACTCGATGTATGTCTTCATTCTTTTCTCCTCATTATAATCATGCCGCCGCAAATCTTGCTCTTTACAGCTACGACCGACTCGGCTTTTCATGCAGGAAACATCACAATCCGACTGCAACGTGTAGCCAATGCCATCGTCTGGCTCACCGCTAACAATACTCTCTACGCAATTCACTCCGAATTTCAGTTTCGTGGCAATTCCCACATCAGCGTTCTCAATCTTCTGCAGCCATGTACAATTAGTTCAAGCTCGAAGCGTGCACAGTGACCCCTCTTGCATAGCTCTCTCTCCAATTGCTCCAATTGTTGTGGCTCCTGTGTTACAGCCCGACATTTCCTTCTGTATCTGTGCGTATTCCTGTCATATTCTCTTGCTTGCATTGCTTATCTTATGTGTTAGACATGCTTTTAATAATCTACCGTTAACAGTCATATATTACCTGACCAATTCATCAATGGCGGCGACCTTCATGTTTCCCACCCATTGCGAGTTAAGCTTTTCCATCAGCAGCACTTAATCTTCCTTTGTTCTTCAGGCCGTACGTCCTTTTAAGCCTCTGCTTCATCATTTTTATTCCCACTATTTTTCTTCTTCTCGCCCATGTCGTTCAGCTCCCCATTCCACCGGCACGGCCTTCTTCGCACCAAAGAATATGCCGCCTCTTCACTGTTCCCTTCTGTTTTTAAATTCGTCAAGGCCGGCAGCGGTCACACTCTCGCTGTCGATGTCCCTGGCCCGGCCAACCCGGACGCTCCCGCCCCAGCCGACGCCATCGTTATCTTTATCGGGGTTGTATCTGACTCCTCTTTCTTCCTTTCCCCCACCAGTAACTGGAACCCCAAGCGCGATGCGCAATATGCAAAACCATTGGAAGAAGCCAAATACATATTCATTATAACCAAACCAGGTACATGCATTCAGTTTCGACCTTTATGATTATCTGTACTGATTATCTTCTCTCAGTAAACGATCCCCCCTTTGCCCCGGACTTCCCTGTCTTCATCGCCGCCGTCAGAAAATATCAGTCATCTATCTCCAAAACGGGTATTAGCAAGTGGTTGGTTGTGAAAGATGGGTCCGAAGATGCCTTTTGCTTTGCCTTTCCCGTATTCATGGAAAAGGTAAGATTCTCTTCTTCCCTATCCCATATTGTCTCATCGTAAATGAACAGGATCCTGGCGCCGGTATTCCTCCGTTTCAATGTCTCTACTGTCTATTAACTAGTATCAGAACAGAGCACTAACATCAGCACCTGGCCCGTTCGGGATGAACTCGCTGGCATCGTCCATTCCCATTCCATTCATGTCTTTCATGTCTTTGATACCGACCACTCCCTCATTGACCCTGTTGACATCCCCAACAAACTAAGGGGCGCTATCGTCGAGTGTTCCACCCGTATTCTCCACTTTCCCTTTGACAAAGATGACTCCTTCGTCGGTGAGTACTGCTTTTTCCCCACTTCAATGTACAACTCGGTCGTCAATCCCACACAGGTGAAATAATGCAGATAGTCATTCTGCGCCCTAAACCAGTGCAACCGAGCCCCTACAAGAAAGCCCCAACCAAACCCTACCATCCTGCCGCGATGTCTCCCGCGGACGTTCACGCTCAAGAACAACGGGCCGTCAATCTCTTCACGCCC
This sequence comes from Mycena vulgaris, assembly GCA_029204335.1. Taxonomy (NCBI): domain Eukaryota; kingdom Fungi; phylum Basidiomycota; class Agaricomycetes; order Agaricales; family Mycenaceae; genus Mycena; species Mycena vulgaris. The sequence continues at coordinate 63,167 of JARGYA010000259.1, forward strand.
CCCATCTCTACCGCCGGTCCTTCAAACATCCCGGTTCCCCCCAGTAAGTCTTTCATCCTCCGCTTCGGTCGTCCACTTACATGCTATTGCAGGAATTGAAAAGCGCCAAGCAAGCGATGAGCCCGAAGGCAGCGACCCCAAACGTGCCAAGGCCAAGGACTCCAATGAAGACGAGGCAGCCTCGAAGGGCAAGGACGGTGAAGGCGGTAGTGGTATTGCTAGTGGCAGCAGTGGCACTTGAATTTTCTATCTCAGCCTCTTAACTTGTACCAGTCTACTACTTGTACCAATTCGATTTTCCTGAACCTCACATTCTATTTGTGCCCCGCCGCTTGCCGGCCACTACAACTCATTCGGCGTCGACGTGCGAGAGGAAAGAAAACGCGCGACGTCACGGACACGTGCTGTCCAATCGCGATCACGCTGCGTTGACCTTCCCTGTGAGTTGCAGTCTTCAAAATTGCTCAACTCCCTGAGATTTTTAGTCTAGCTTCTGTTGAACCCCTGTTGTTCTAATTCTCATTGCACATCTCATTTTCTGGCTGGATCCCCCGAGCTCGATGCTATTACACAGCAGGCGTCATGTTTAACGCCTATTTCTGGCTCCCTGGCTCCGCCGGTATGCACAGCGTTCAAGATTCCATGGAAAGGTCCCGCACTGCCCTCGGCAATTCCTCTATTCTGTTTAACCAACTCTCCATTCTGTTTAACCAACATTGTCATATCGGAATGTCAGCCTCCGCTGGGTATAAATACAACGAGTCAAAGCGGACTTTTCCCCACCCTCCTGTGCTCGACGCCCATCTGCTCTCTCTGAATCGTCCCGCCTCCGCAGTAGCCCTCGACGTACCTCGTACTGGTCCTCGACATACACACCTCTCGACCTCCACCTACTCGCATCCCTCGAGGTACTGGCGTAACGTACCGCTCTCTTATTAGACGGTGACGACTGGACGACCCTTCAGCCTCGAATCCCCTGATTGCCATCGCCGGCCAGCGTAACCTGAACGGGAGAGCCTCCGGCGGATGAGTGGCAGTTCATGTCTTGCCTTCCCCGCCGATCTGCAATAGAGACGTGGGGTCGTCGTAATCATGTTATGTCCATCCGTGCGCAGCGCATCGCAAGTGCTCCCTAGGCGGAGAGTTCGGTGGCCTTCGGGCGTGCCGTTCTCGAAGATGCCACTGGAACGACTGGGGAACTGGTATGGTGCTGAGTGAGGTGCTAGGGAGGGAACCCGTTCCATGTCTGATCTCTGTAGATACTTCCCCAGCGAGGTTTTGCATTCCTGGCGCTCCCTTGCCGATGGGGCTGGGGCTTGATACCATTTGGTTAACCAAGCGCGCCTGAATATGCTTTTGTACTCGTATCTAGCTCAATAAAACTCTTTTTTTGCCCTTGCAATTCTCCTCAGCCTTGTACCTTCCAACCTCAATTAAAATCCGACCAATATGCATCGGCGTCAGGTTTATTTATCGCAAAATAGGATTGTACCATTTTCCAAATACAAACGGGGCACTTTTGAAAACTCCAAACGGAGCAACCCCACCGAAAGTCCAAACGGAACCCGCATTCCTGAGTACCGACGGAGCACGAGGTCAACCGCAAACGGAACCCATGCTCAACTCCAAACGGAACCCCGATTTCGACCGTCTCAACTCCAAACGGAACCACAGTTTCATCATTTCAAACTCCAAGCGGAACCACGGTTTCGCCATTTCAAACTCCAAATGGAACCACGGTTTTGGCATCTTCAACTCCAAACGGAACCACGGTTTGACCTTTTCTACTCCAAATGTAACCATTGATTCAGTGTTATTGTATGGAATTTCTGCGGCGTTTACACAATGTGTGGTCGTCCTCGGGTTCTCAAGCTCTCCTGAACTCAAGTCATGATCGATCGGGCTACAGGCGAAACCATACGGCCTTTCTGTACGGCGAAAGGTACAGGCTATGTCTCCCTTTCTGCCATTTGGCAAAACATGTAGGCTATCTCGCCCTGTAATGGTATAAATATTGACTGGCAACTGCCCAACCTTCCATTCACCTACTCTTCTTCTTCCCCTGTCATGCCATCTCGTCTGCCAGTCCGTCCACCAACCCGTCCGTCCAAGGTGAGCAAGGCTTGCAAAGATATCTCTTCACATCTGACGAGTGCAATGATTCAGCATGCACGTTCATCTTCATCATCACCCATTAAGGCTCGGAAGCGGCAACGGATGGTAAGCTTACTATCACCAAACCACAATGACTAGAACTTATTTATCGATTCGAAGGGTCCATATGCACCCTCGCCAAATTCCTCAGATGAGGCATCAGATGACAATTACCGGCCCAAGCCCCTAGCTGTTCGTGCACAACCCATTCATCACTGCATCCAACTGACTCTTCACGGATCCTACAGCCACAGCGGTCAAAGGGCGGACGAACTCCTCACTCGCTTCGCAAGCGGCGCGTGGACTCTCCCGACCTGGATCGTGCTTCCAGTCCTCCATCGACACTGCATCCCCTGCCTGCCACACCAGTCAAGCGTAAAAATTCATCTGCGCGCTCATCTCGTCCGGCAAAGGCAACCAAATTCAGCCCCCGTACTGCACGCACTGTTGCCTTTCACCTTGGCCCGAGCATCAATCTCAGGTCGCAAAAGTCCGATGATTCCGAAGACAAAGTCAAGGTACGCACTGTGAATCCTAAAACTCTCACTCACTCTGATCCGATGTTGTTCCCAAGGCTACAGCCGGTTTGAAGCCGCTTAAAAAAAGTAAGCATAGCAAGGAGGACGGCTGGAAGCGTCTTGGTCATAGTCATACGACAGAGGTTTATCGGACGTTTGAGGAATGGGCACGTGTACATCCCTGCACGAACATTCCTTTTATACTGACACCGTCCACTTAGCACAACGATTATACACCGCACATGTACAACACATCCGACCTGATACAAGTTAAGCATGTTGGCCACCCTGTTGATCGTCCGAAGGACATTAGAGCACGTCCATTCATCGTCCAGTGGAATACGCCAGACCGTGACGTCCCAGAAGCGCTGAAGGACGATCCTCGCCCTGTTGTTCGAGTTGAGTACCTATGCCGCGGCAATTGCGACGCTGTTGCAGATGGTGCCTCGGAACCTGTTGGGGAGGACGACGAGGATAATGGTGACGACGATGCAAACCAAACAAAGTTAAGCGGTGACTCGCGAGCGGGACCCAAGAAGAAGGGGAAGAAGAAGAAGTGCCCGCATGGGGTCACTATACATGTCAGTCATTCATTGCATGCGTACTCTTTCTCATCCATCTCTAGATCGAAGTTTGGTCCAATGATCTTTCGAAGGCGATTATTTATCAGAAAAACGACCACTGGGAGGTCCCCGACGAATTCCTGGAACCTTCTTCCCACATTCGGCAGTGTATCATGGAGTATGCAAGCATTTCCAATATGACGGCGGGGCGTATTAAACGACGTAACCTTTCCATTCTTGTATTTCTTTTACCTTCATCTGACAATTGAACAGGTTTACTCCAAATGTATGGCGACAAGAAAACTCCCGAGTATCGACGGCCAACTGCGGCCCAAGTGGAACATATCGTAGCCAATATTCGACGAAATGAACGCATGGATACCGACCCTCTCAAAGCAATTGGAATCTTTGCCGAGGAGCACCCAGACAGGGTTTTCTAGTAAGCCGAATTATTTTCCTCGCCAGAGTTGGCACAACTAACACGATGGCATATAGCTTCCGTCCGGTGGATGAGTCCACCAATCCCCCATCGAGGTTTGCCACTGGTATCAAGACCCCTCATGCGATCCAGTCCATCCTCCTCTGGGCGTTTCTCCATGGCCTTGGATTTGACTCGTGCTGGCGCCATAAAAACGAGAATCGGGCGCCCGTCACTTTCATCACCACCATCGATCAGAACGGCCGTATGCTTCCAGGTACTCAGATTTCTTCAATAAATTATGTTGCCTTACGATGAATGCAAAGGCCCCGTCCTGATCTCTGCCAATGTGACTGCTGAAACTCTGGAAGAATTCTTGCGCCAAGTAAAGGATCTAGTCGAGCAAATGGCGCGAGATCTTCTTGACGGTATGAGATTTATCGGCGTATTCCTTGCCATTTGCTCAGCCTGAAACAGGGGAGGTTGAGGTCGCACCTGGACATGAAAAGTTCCGCAAACAGCTGATGGAAGCTGCGGAACGTGTCCGGGACAACGACTGGAACTGGGTTCCGCTGTTTTTCATGATTGACAAATCTATGGCTGAGTTCATTGCGATACGCGGAGGTTCTGTTTCTCCTGGCTTAACTTCTCCGATTTCATCTGATTCTGTCGACAGTCTGGCGGAACATCATCATCCGTCTGTGCCAGTTCCACGTCATCCAGGTAATTCTCGATAATTTCTTACCTTGCCGATCCTGAATTGATCTGACCAATGCCCAGGCCATCTTGAGATGGGAGCGGGATCAAGATGCCAGTGGCGCTCGTCCCAAACTGACCCGCAAAGCCAAGAGCAAGCTTCTCTACGCAGTTCGGGAACTGCAGCGGTGCCGGTCAGCAGAGGACTGGGAGGACGACGTCGAGATGTTCAAATCCCGGATCGCAACTTTCACCAATCGCACCACCAAAACAGCCATCATCGCATACTTCGAGAAGAACTGGTTTGTGGATTTATGGAGAGGTGCGTAAATATATTCTAGTTGTCGTGGTGTCTGGGCTCAATTTCTCACAAGATTCTTGGACTGACATTGGTCTGCCCAACGGACACAATCGCGATGCTATTTCGACGAACAATTGGACTGAACGCGCCTTCAAAACATTTGATCAGATCTTCCTTGAGAATCGCGCCAATAAATCGTCAGTACACCTGCCTCGGTAATGTGATGCTCGGCTGATTATTCCTTACAGAATTTACCGACTTGTCATGATAATCGCGACCGAGTGGTTCGCATTCTATGAGAACTGGCAGGTCGGAACCCAAAAAGTTGATAAACAGGCATTTAAAGTTAGTGAGTGGGGACATCGGCTATGGAACTCAGGAGCGGCCATCATTGCTATGCCCCGCGACGCGAAAGGCAGACGGGTTTGGAGGGTTGCCAACACACAAGCCAGATTAGCACGCTTTGACTCTTAGCGTATAATATATTCCGTCTTCTGTTATGATTTACCTTTGGCTACATAGAATTGTTCAGAAACGATCCAAGTAGACTTTCTGTGGCCCAGAAAGGTATGAGAGTCCCTGAGTAGATTGTTTAAATGCGCCGGTGTCTGTCTCTACCAGTGGCTGTGTGATGGTAGAGCGGACACCGGTGATAAAAGAGGCTGTGCCAGGGCTGTGCTCGCTTAGTTTACTTCCGAATTTTGCTTCCGTGCACCGACGCTAAGTATCACTACTTATTCTTATGCAGTGCCCGGTGTGGCTTTCCTCCAAAATTGCATAGGCCTAGGCCTATTTTGGCTCCTTAAGTGCTGGGAAGCTCACCGCTTCGATGGACATTCAAGTTCCGGACTCGGGCGCAATTTGCTTCCACGGGACCTAAACATTAATCTCGAATTGTCTTTTGTGAACAACATCTGCACAGCTGGAAGAAATCTCTCAATGAGGTGCTCCGGTGCTGCATAAAATCTAGGGAACAGGACGGCACTTGGACTGGGCTCGCTGCTGGACTCATGCACAGGAGAATGCACCAACCAACCCTCCCTGCCGCAGCCGTCATTTTCTTTGAACTGTCGGTCACGTCAGGGAGGATTATCGGTTTTTTCGGCGTGAGCCGGCTCTCTCTGCACTTTGTTCTCACTGTCGAGGGGTTTCGGATTTATTGATCTTTATTGATCAAGACCCTTCGACGCCTCCTGTTGCCTCCTCCTGTTGCCACCTCTGAGCCCTAAGCCTCCACCATGTCCGAATCTTCCTCCTCATCTTCTGGGTCATCTTCTGGGTCGGAGTCGGACGAAGCGGATGACTTCTATGAGGTTACTGAACAGACAGACGGAACTCTGACTTGCCGATGCCCTGCCTTCAGGCAAACAGGCAAAACCTGCGAGCACAACTTTGCAGTCAAGTTAGAAATTGACTTCGGCTCTGTGGATATATATAATGGTAAGTCATTTCGCCTCATGCTTCTCAGTTCACCAATGTCCACCCCATGAATTAGAGCTGGAGACCATTCGGAAAGAGCGCGGGAAGCAAAGTCGGGGACAGCAAAATAATCCAGTCAAAACTTCCATCTCGAAAGGTCGCCAATCTCAGCGGCGGTCTGACCGTTCCGTTATGACCGATTTGGACTATCATCTGGGCCAGGTCGAAAAAGGTGTTGATCCATGGGGCGCCGACAGTGGTGGTAGCGATGCTGCGTTAAATACCAGCGAAGAGTCTGATGGTAATGAGGATGCCATGGGGGTGGATGACCCCTTGAAGAGGATTCAAGGTATACATCACTCTCCTTGATGATATTCCAAGGTCTGATCCTCTTTTAGTCAGTAGCGGCCGGAGACCTGCAACTACACCTCTCCATCCTGGCCGCACTGCAAGCTCGCGTAAATCAGAAAAATCCCGTCGCAAGGGAGCCCTCAAATTTTCACGGCCTCCGGGACCGAAACGTGCTCACAAGAACAGTCTGTTAACCGGAAGTCCGGAAAAGGGTGGAAAGGACCGACAGAAAGACAAGGCAAGTCCCAGACCAACGATTACAATCTCAATGACATCTCACCACGACTTATCTCAGGCGAGGAGGGAAAAGGAAAGGGCCAAGGAAAAGCGGAGGCGAGATGAGGAAAAACGGCAGAGTGCGCGACTGGATGCAAAGGCAAAGCGCGAGGCGGAGGCGGCAGAACAGAAAGCGGCGCAAGAGAAGCTCGAGGATCTGGCTAGACGTCTCAGGTCTTGCAAGGTAGGATCATTCATTTAAGCAATTCTCATTTCTGATCCACGCCCGCAGAAAAGAAATCAAGCGCACGAGAGGGAAGACCAGGCAGATGAATTGGAGATGTTTAATGGGATCGACGACCTGCTGCGATGGGACTCGCGTGAGTACAGAATGCGTCAGGATGAAATTCAAGGCTTCGCAGACATTGGAAACGCACTGGCGTGCACTTTGGAAGTAGACACCCTCGTCCTTCCGAGTTATTATCAGCATCTTGCGCGCAATCTCCTCAACGCAGATTGGAGGATTCATCCCCGGCAACTTGTCGCGGCTGCAAACAACGAAGCGCAGGAGGCCGGCAAGACTGATGTAAGTCCATCTTAAATCTTGAGACCCTTGGCTCACTGATGAGCAGGGGCCGTTCGTCGACGGATCTCTGTTCGAACATTTGACCTACTACTCCGAACAAATGGAACAGGTTGATCGCATACTGTTCATGCATCACGATGATGGAAGGGTGCACTGGCTTATGTTCGCGCACTCAATGGGATTGTTGAAATGCTTTGAACCCTTGGATACTCACCAAGAAATCAGCGAGAGCGCTGAATCTATGCATCTCGTGGCAAACTACTATTTCAATCCTGGGAAGGTTAGTGGCCGTTCTCCAGCTTTTCGAACCGTTTAACAAGGATTTTCAGTTGCCCGATCCAGTGTCAGATGACTACACTTCGTACAATCTGAAAATTCAAAAGGACGACTCTTCATGCGGCTTCTGGGCTGCTCTTTTCATGTTGCTTGATATCTGCGAGATTCGGGTCAATTCCGACGAAACCATGGCAGTTCTGAGACAACTTGGAATTGGGGAGGTTAAACAGCATCTGAAGGAGATCTGGACCTCTTGGCGTGTCGCTGAAGATGGACTTGAAGCTGCGGCGCTCAACCGACTTTTGGCGCGGTTTGGTCGCGAGACAAAAGAAACGGATGGTTGTGTGCGTAGTTTTTTTTCCAGCTGAATCCCTTTTACTTACACTAGTTAGGTTGCGAGACGCCCTCCCTGGGTTTCTCGTGTCGAAGAGCAACAGGCTGATCCATCTGTGCCGGAAACACAGGTCAGTTATCATGCTGGCACGCAAGATATGTCTGAGATAGCTCGGTTGAAGAATAAACAGGATAACAACTGGGAAAATGTGTCGGAGGAAATGAAGCTCCAGATAATGAAGGCATTGGTAAATGTTTCAACGAAGCCTCTGCATCCTCCGTGCTGAATTCTTTTGTCGTCAGGCCGACGATTTCTGTCTCAAACTTGGCGCCAGCAACGAAAAACTGGTGCTTGGCCGATCTCAGGTATTGCTGGAAGATCTGTACCGATTATCGGACTTGCAGGGCTGGGTCCCAGGCTCAATCGTTGATGTGTGGGCCCTACTTCTCAGGGATGGTGCGGAGGAGACAAACATGATTGTCTTACCTCCGGGCTATTACGTTCAATTATTGAGAAGCAGAAAGACCGCAATGAAGCCTGAGCGGGAGGCTGCTTGGGAGGGTGTTATACGGGGAGCTATGAAAGTAAGAATTCAATTCAGATCTCCTTCCCTGCATGCTAAACGATTTCAGTGGTTCAAAGAGCACGTAACCCGTTCAATAATTATTCCTATCCACTTGGAGAATCATTGGATTTGTTGTTTTGTCGATTTCTACAGGAAGAAGCTCGCCATTTATGATTCCCTCAAAACAAGGGTTCCCGAAAACGACTGGGAGCGAAGTCCCCATGTCCGTGTATTTGAGGTAGGCTGGTGCTGTCCCGCTAGACACTGCGGAGTTGTCTGACGTGCTTTCAGCTGATTCGAGAATGGCTCCAGAGGCTGTTCATCAACGTAGGCAGCGCGATTGATTGGACTGAATGGGACATCGATCCGTGTCCCAAGGTGTGTCCGAACCATTATTCACCAATTCTCTGAGACTGATATTGCTCCGAGAATCAACCATACCAGAGCAATTTATTCGACTGTGGGATTTATCTCTGCTTCACCATGCACTCGTTGCGCCACCAGGCAACTACAGACATTCACAACCTCAATACATTTATTACCCCCGAAGCTGTTCAAAAATTTCGGTATATCCTCTTTCGCCAGTTGATGCTGTTGGACAAGGTGGTGATTCGGGAAAGCGAGTCCAATGATGATAATGGCGCCGTAATAATGTGAGCTGACTTCGGTTTGAATGGGTGCCTGGCTGACATGTGATTTCACAGCTCTCAGAAACCCGTGGATAAGCCGGTGGAAGAGTGCGAAGACAGTGACATTGAGATTGTGTGAGTATCAAGTTCGGACTTGTCAATCTGAGATTTGACTTGTCGTTCAAGTTCCGACAGGCCCACAACACCGCTAAAAGACACCGACGTTGTGTGCACAAGGTGACTTTTACTCGTTGCCGAAGAGGAAATATTATTAATTGGTCGGTCTCCAGCTCTCCGTTGACTCCCTTGATAGAAACACCAGTATTACCTCGCCGAAGCACACGCAGAAAGGGCGCAAGAGGGGCCTAATAGAGCAAGAGATACGCAATACTATTATATTATTGGCTTATACAGATCTTCAAAAAATACTTGAAACCGTGGTTCCATTTGGAGTTTGAAAAGATGAAACCGTGGTTCCGTTTGGAGTTTGAAATGGCGAAACCGTGGTTCCGTTTGGAGTTGAAATGATGAAACTGTGGTTCCGTTTGGAGTTGAGACGGTCGAAATCGTGGTTCCGTTTGGAGTTAAACATAGGTTCCGTTTGCGGTTGACCTCGTGCTCCGTCGGTACTCAGGAATGCGGGTTCCGTTTGGACTTTCAGTGGGGGTGCTCCGTTTGGAGTTTTCAAAAGTGCTCCGTTTGGAGTTAGAAAATGGTACAAACATATTTCCGTTATTTATCAGTGCTTGGCCGTTCACGACGCGCCGGGAGATCACGGGATCAATATCTTCCTCGGGATTTGGCGGCCCGCCAAACTATTGCCCTTGCTGCCAGCACCCATCGCCTGCGCCAAAAGCTGCGAAGACCGGGCGCTCAAGAGTTGCTTCGAGATCCCGGGGCTGGATTAAGACTGTCTGGCACACAGTCTTCAAAGTTCAAATTTCAAGCAATTTCCTCAAATTGCGCGTTCTTTCAAAATTCTTAGCTTCACGTCAAAAATCAAGGCGATCCTCGCGTGCTGGGACCCGGGTACACGAAGATTTCCTGTCTCAATCTCACAAGTCTGAAGCTCTCCGTCCTCAAGATCCTCAATGGTGCTCTCTCTGTGTCCATGGCGGGTCTCTGCACTCGATGTGCGTGTGTGGCTCAGACACTGGGGGTATTGCAGGAATCTTTCTCCCTGGTGAGACGGGCTCCCTGCAATCTCATCTCTCACGTCCCAACTCTCTTTTTCATGCGCGGACTCGGAGCCGTAATGATGCTCCACCTCGTTCGGTGCGCTGCGTACCTTTGCTTGCAGCAGCCGAAGAGTCTGCCTTTCTTTTCAGCAAGATGTAAGTGCGGCATCCAGAACCTGCATAGTTGGACAAAGTCAATGCAATACACGACTCTCCGCGCTGTTCTGGGCTTACCAAGGTCCGAGTCCTTGCGGACGATAATTGGGAGTGGCTGCTGGGTGGCAAGGCGTCGACATGGCAAGAGCCACCTAGACCGCGGTTCCCCATAGGCGATACACGCACGTGGTAAACTAACGTACCTTTCACGCTTTCGTTTTAACCCAGTCCAGCAGGGCGTCAAGTAGGGAAAGCTGCGCGCTCGCATTGGTGGCAACTCGGTAGCGGAGCCGTGGATCTCCAGTGCGTTGTGTCTCGTTTGATGTCCAGCGGAGTCTTATCCCAGGTTCTTTAGCAAGCGCAAAGGGGGCACCGTTCACCGCAGCGGAACCCGTTCATGGCTGCGTTGAAGGGACAGAAGAGATGTCGCGGGTGTCGAGGGCAGAGGGGAGGCATCGTCGGAGAGGGTAAGGAACAAGAACAAAAGAAAAGGGACTCAGATTAGCCGGCTGCCGGATCCGCAATCTATCGATCAACATTCTTGTTGTCAAGCCTCGATGGCAAGGCGCCGACTGCGGCGCCCCCACGCGTGAAGACTACCTAGTTCTACTCTACCCCACCGAACGACTTTGAATTAACAATCCGCTCGAGTGCTGCTTCAAGTTGTAGATCGCGCGTTGTCTACAAGGCAATCCCGCCAATTTCTGAGGTGAATATGAGCTGAAAGCTAGATCAGGGACATCTGGGATGCGCGCGCAAGCCTTAAGTGGACGTCAAGTCAGAAATATTAAACATTAGCTTTGAAGATCCTCGGAGGTTACAATCCGACCAGATGCCAGATCGGAACAGGCAAAGCGTAGGGAAGGGACCGCATCTAACACATTCTCTGAATATAATAGACCCCAGTCAGTAAAGGTTTTCGACTGTTCTTGGCTTCGCGTCAAGAATCAAGGCCCACGCCTTTCTCGAGGTAGTCTCGCACGGTGGGACCCGGGCACAAGAAAACTCGAGTCCCAAGCGCACAAATCTGAAGCTCTCACGTCCTCAAGATCAGAAATTGGCGCGGTACTTTCTTCCGGGTGCATTAATAAATAGACGCGTCGTCATTGGTCCCGAACAAATCCCATAACTTCACAAAACCCCTACTTTCACGAATGCTCAATATTTTCTACGCCAAACAAACATCGACCATCTTATTCTCCAAGTTGGCCGCCAAGATATGAATGTCTTCAAAACCATCACAACGGGAACACATGTATGGCACATTACTTTTGGCATCTCCTCCTCAACTATCAATCCATTCGCTCAGTGTTCTTAGCTATCACTCATCTCCTCGTTATCAACCGCTGCCTCGTCAATACTCATCTTGCTCGCGGAGCTGCGCGTCTTCTTCATCGGCGTCGCGCCAACCTTCCCACCCTTGGCCTTTCCGCCGGATGACTTTGCCGCGGACTCCACTCGCCGCTTCTTCGGCTTGAATTCGCCCTACAAAGCTTGCTCAGAATCCTTTGCAATCCGATGCAGCCGCCAGGTCCAGGACATACCGAGTAAGCCTGGAAGAACTCGGAAAGCTCCTGGCCACGATGGCCGAAGATAGCTTGGAAGGCCGAGTTGGACACGTAGTTCGTCTTGCCCTCGCGCACAAGGGAGTAGTACTCGAGCAAATACTCCTTCTCAGCTAGAAAGCAGGGGAGGGAAGTTTAGACCGTGTCATGGATAAGACTGCGCACCTTCGTCGACTTCCGCGCCCTGTTCTGATGAAAGAATTGTCATGGCCTCCTCTCTGCGCACAGCGCGTCAGTTCGCTGGGTCGGTACTTGGTGGCATTACGGGGTTAACGTACTCGGAGATGCTCTGGAACTCCATCTTGGCACCGAGCGCCTGGCTCGCCGCCTGGGCTAGCTCAGGACCCGCGACCATCATCGGGCCGGTGGCGACCATCATCTGCCCGCGCACCTCGTCCGCGAGGCCGTGAGGGCCCTGCGAGGTCAGGATATGCGCGAGGAGTTGCGCCACATCGCCAAGCGCGATCTATGGGGCTGTGGGCGTTAGCGAGTGAGTCAGACGGCGGAGGCCTACGCGGATACGAACCGGCGCGAATTTGTGGTGCTCGTCGATTGGGATGGGCAGCTTGCCTTCGCCCTGAGCTTGCTTCGTGTACAACAGCAGGTTCTCCGCGTAGAAGCCGGCTCTGCGCTCGTCCAGACTCGATTCAGATGTACTACATCTTGCGAAGATCGCGGAAATGACACTCACCGGACGATGCACGGCGAGTGCCCAGTTTGCTCGGAGGACGTGTTCGACTTTGCCGCCATGGCGAGCGTCTCGAGGGCGATAAATTCTCGCAAGCGCGGCTGCTTGTCCTTCTCTGCGTAGTCGCACCCTGCACTCGAAAGGAAGACGAGGTTGGTGACTGTCTTCGCCTTCTTCGCCGCCTCGAGCAGCGAGCGTGTTATCTTGGCCTTGTCCTGTCCAAGTCTTGGTATCAATTCTTCCGAATGCAAGTCCTGGGGACGCACCTTTCGCGCAGGCGGGATGAGCATACACGTGTCAACCTTCTCCATTGCCTGGACGAGCAATTCTTTTTTCTTGGGATCGAACACCAGCACCTCCACTCCTTCGAACTCGGCAAGGGTTGTCTTGGCGTCCTCGGAAAAGACGAGCGCTGAAAGCGCGCTGTACTTGTCAGTATAGTCCTCGTCGGTGGTGAGTAGCTCGATGAGACAGCGGGCAGTCTGGCCTTCCGCGGCAGTGATGAGAATCTTGCGGTCTTTGGGGGCCATGTTTTGTGGATGGGCAGACAATATCACGTTGGGAAAAGAAAATTCTGAGCTGGCGCCGATTTGAAGACATTTTAAAGGAAGAGTTGCTCGATGACGACGACGGTGACGAAGATGAGCGCACTGAATTGAACATCGACAGCGGCGCGTCACTTCTGGTGCCATCGCCGTCGTCATGGGTTCATCCTGCGCCGACTCGCGACCTTCCACTGAGTTATTCCCTCGGTATTGGTCCGGCAGCCTCGTACCCGCAGGCCCATGGTCAACATCTCAGGATCGAGTACTCGCAATGTAATGCCACTACGAAACGAGTGAGATCCGTGTTGGCGGTACAGAGGCAACGCTACGTTGATGGCACGGAGATTGAGGGGACTCGAAGGTATAGGGGACGCCGGGGGCGGTGGGAAGAGGGTGGCAGCGAACCAAAAGAAGAGACTCAGGGCACGAGGAGGATTGCTACTAATTGAACGAACTCAATGCTGCTCGTATGTTGCGTGGTTGATTCAGTAAAGATACTTATGAATTGAAGTTCAGAAGATGAACAACGGGTTGACTCGCGCAGGGAAGGATATCAATTCAAAGATATTATTTCAAAAATAAAATGTAGTCTACAAGTACATCAGGCGCGCTTGGTTAACCCGCAGGTCATAAGCCTGGACCCCAACGGCAAGGGGGCGCCATATCGTCCAGGAACTATCTACGAAGGTGAAAGAGGGATGGAAGAAATGTAGATAAACAGCTATCCCGCCGTAACGAGCTCCCCGTGCACTGGAATGACAGTCAGCAAAGGAATGCTAAACAAAAGAGACCAAGGACGCACGCTGAATCCAAAGGCGACGGGCAGTTGGCAGTGTTCAGCACCGTCGTCCAGCAAGCAGTCACACAAGAGCTTGCACTCGAGCGCTCCCACAGGCCGTCCGGCGCCCGTCACTGGGGACTGCGACACGACGCCGCCACCCCCGACGCCAAGCCGGTCAACGCGCGCCGTATACGGGCTCGCTCACGACGGTGTCCCAGGTTGTGACGTCTCGTGCCTACCCTCATCGTGGATATGTCGAGGTTGGTGCAGAAAGAGAGATACTGGAAGCGAGCAGTGAACGGAGAGTAGCGACGCACCTGAGGCAACGGATCTAAGGCGAGCAGGGAGTTTAGCATGGGTCAATGATATAGGATGGTAGCGCACGCACCGAAGAGGTAGATCTCGAGGGGAGATGGAAGTCGGGAGCAAGAGCGATAGGGAATGGTTCAGGCGGCTGACGGGGTTTAAATACCGCCGCGGCATTTCCCGAGTTTCTGGAATAGTTTTCCTCCATTCTCATGACGAGGATTAAAGTTATGCAAGCTCGAGCAAAAGATCTGCCGGAATAACACTAGACAATGTTCAGCGTTGGTGGAGCATGATCAATTGAGCATGGTTGGTTGCAAAAATGGCCTAAGCGATTCTGGATTCTGGATTCCGAGGGAGACTCGAAGTATCTCGCTCGAACCCTCGGACCAAAAACGTTCATCGAGGTCGAAGGCTATCGCGGGAGTGGAGTCACATCGACGCGACGCGTTGTGGTGTGTTTGGCATGCGCCTGATCGTCGGCCTTTCTCTTCATCCTTCATCCTCGTTTCTGTGAAACGTCTGCTATCGCATCCTCTGGATCCTCCCACCCAATCACTATGGTCTGGAGCCTTTCGATGCGGGGACTGAGTCACAGCTATGCAGCTGCAAACGTTCCGCAGATGCGACTTCTGCACTTTGCGCCGCGTGTGCAGCTGAGCTCGACCACCTGGAGGCCGCGGGCGGACTCGAGAAATGGGTCCATTTGGTTATCGGGTTTGCGTGTGCAGTGCGTGCATGTCTATCTCTATCCCTTCCTTTTTCTCCCGCTCACTCGCCTTCAGAGCTGATCGGAGTTTTTCTTCTCAGGCGTGTTTTTTCCTCTTCTGAGGAGTCTGGCCGGCGTACCGCTTCTTAGTCAACGAGCTAGCACAAGGACAGCTGCTGTCAAACTCCGTATCCTCAGGCGTACGCTCCCCTGCCTCGGCTTTTTTAGTCTGCGGTAGAGCTCACGCGCTGCCCAGACCGCTTTCTAGCCGCTTCAAACGACATCGCATCCACCAACCGCGCCTGTGCGCTCGCGCCCGCATCGACTACACGCGCTGACCGCTCACGGACCGGGACGATGTCAGAAACGGAGATCACCGTCGGATGCTCGTCCTGGGCGGGACACGCGCGAAGATTCTGCAGCTGGTGGAGCGACCTGCCGCGATGTTTGAAGGGCAGATGTGTTTGCCGATGGACGAAGACGAGCCCGCGTGGAGGGCCAGAGGCAAGGAAAGCTGGGCGTTTCTGTGAAGGGTAGAGTCTTCCTGCGCGATATCGAGTAACACTCACGGATCTGTTAACAGTGTGCGGGCCGCACGCCCCTCATACTCCCTCGTTATACGAGCGCATCAACACGGAACGTATATACCCATCCACAATACTCTACATCTAGAACGCGCTGAATCAGTTCCTCAATCCGTTCCAATTTTTGATCCTTGTACGTTTTGCTCAACGCTCTTTCTGAGTGGAATTGAGGTTCTTACTTTCATCTTGTGCAGAACATTTCGGTAGGCTCGGGTTAGCGTCTCCTGCACCAGGGCGCGTCCTATCCCTGCCCGAGAGCTGCCTCGGCCCCGTGACGCCGACGACCGAGATGGTGTCGCCGCGGACCCGCACGGTATGAGCTCGAACAGCTTAGTTATTGTATCTTCATGAAATAAATTACAAATTCCTAGCTGGTGCTATTTAGAAGGCTATACAAGCCGGGATAAGCGCAGAGTGCTACCTCTCGCCCTGTTAGTTACACAAAAAGTCGCAGGATGGCGCGTACGGCACGATAGCGAGCGATAGGCTCAGATAGCGGCCCGTTCATGCTTAGGAATCTCGGAGCCTCAGAGTAATCAACGAGTGAGCAGAATAGAGATAGTATAGGACGTAAAGGTAGAGACTATATGCAGTCATTGTTCCGACTCGTAGTCCGTCGGCTCTATCAGCCGCTCCAGTCCGGCCTTCTCCGCCTGCAAGTTATCGATGTGTGCTTCCAAATCTTCACGCTCGTCCCACTCCCCCTCCGAACCAAATGTGTTTGATCGGTCGATCATAGCATGAATCCAATCGACATCCAACCCTGGGCTTGTGACGGCCGTCGTTGAAATGAGGGTTTTGGCGTGCTCAACACTGGGCCGAGGATGTTGTTGCTCGTGCCGGCCTTGTTCTCCTGCGCGGGACATCAAGTCACGACATATGCGGAATTGGGTCATTGCTGCCTCTCCAGCGCCCTCGAGCACCTTCATTGCGATGGCGCGTACATCGGGACCGATGCCGTGGAACTTGGTGTCCAGGTCAACGAAGTAGCCAACTGTGAGTGATGTTAGCTAGGACACGTCGTGCATAGATTAACTAACACCAGTTGAAATTAGCTGACTTGAGCGTCTTGATCTCCTCGTTCGTTAGGCACTGTTGTCTTGTCTCCTCATCGATGACTACGGATATATCGTCAGTCACGGTAAAAGCCGTGGTGGAAAAGATTTCTTTACGTACCCTTCATGAGCCGATTTAGGACCTCGTACTCTAAAACTTGATCCAGTCCTGAGCGCTTACGGCTCAAACGAGCTAGCTCGCGGTCGATGGCAGTAACACGAAGTTGCTGTTGCAGTCGATTGACTTGACAGAGGCTGAGAGACGGTGAGATTCCATGCAAGGTTCAAAGACGAACAGTGAACATACGCTGCACGGGTCTCTTTGAGGACCATCTTGCGTGTTTTGGCGCGAGCTGTCGGATCCTCGTCGCGCGAAATTCGGAAAACCGGTGTTTCGTCCGGAATTGTATCCACTGTGTCGGCCGGCAACCAGAACCGTAACTCGTCCATGCTCGCTTTCTCAATGTAACACGCATCCCACGATGTGGAGCTTGGAAGATCATGCGTGCGCGCCATCGCGTCGACCTGGATCTTGAAGTCTGGGCTCGATGGTGAAGATGATAGGAACCCGCGAACGAGGTGATATTCGGTGTCGGTGCAGAAAACCGCGATGGAAAACATGGGTGTGAGGTAGGATGTGGTAGGATGTAGCTAGGATGTGGTGGTGGTCAAGATGAGACCTCTGAAAAGGGGCTCGGCGATCGGACCGCGGTCCCTTTTTCAATTTCGGCCGCACTCGTGACTCCACTTCGCGCGAATGGAAAGCGAGGTAAAAACAAGTGGTGTAAATCAAGAGGGCGCGGTGTTGGTCGGTGAGGCCTAGTATTCCGGTGCTGGTGGACAGATTAACAAATGGCTGGCCTGGCGCAGGAGACGTTATCCTGGGACCGCCGAAAGAAAAGGTAGCGAAAATGGGAGTTGCAGTGATAGATACAATTGTTACAATGTTAGACTAGACGCGAGAGGATATCTGAACGAGTCTCAGCATCCAACGGGATTCAAGGAGTGGGGGCCGTTAACGCACTGAACATAAATCAGCGTCTCGAGGTACGGCGCCGGCGCTGTTGCAGCTGAAAGTCGGGTCGATCAATCGCCGGCCGGGTAATCTCTTTCTCCTTCCTCCTTC
Organism: Mycena vulgaris; assembly: GCA_029204335.1. Lineage (NCBI taxonomy): Eukaryota > Fungi > Basidiomycota > Agaricomycetes > Agaricales > Mycenaceae > Mycena > Mycena vulgaris. Next base: position 80,886 of record JARGYA010000259.1, read on the forward strand.
CTGCCAGTTTCCACCTCCTGGGGGCCCCTACTCAGGTATACCCTTAACTCCCGCAGGCTCCGCAACATCTCCCGTATCCTCGACACGCCCTAAGGAGATCCGCCTCGTTATACTCCTACTTGCGCTGAGACATCGGTGGCATGCCTTGGCGCTGGTTACACCACTGGAATTGTGCTGGACAACTGAATGGTGAGGACCCAGCCACTCACTCGAGACTAACACTCGCGAGCTGCTTCCGAAAATGCATGCGCCGATTACCACCTGCGAGGGCTCCAAGCTCAGAGCTGGGCGAGCACTGTGAGCGTGGCAACGTATCGCTCATACTGGTCGACTTCCTCTGCAAGACTAGGTCAGACCGAAGGAAGCCAAGGATCGAAAAAGAGAACCCACAACTCATAATTTGTGTACGAGACTTTAATGTGTTCCTCCAGGTAAATTTTGTGCCAGTCTTGCAGTTCAGATGCGTTCTATTGCTCATGAGATCGAGAATCATAGCGGTTAAAAGGCCTACTTTGAGAAGGGCAGGCCGGGATTCTCGTCGCAATTTCCATTCCTATGGTGGATGAGTGCTTGTTATCAAATGAAGAGATATGCACCTCATCGAGCTGTTTGCCCGTCCGGCGTGGAAATCCCTTGGGGTCGCGGTGGGAATTCCCTGAATCGACACGGATAGCCTGCTGCCGCTCGCTTTCGGCATCTTTGGTGGCTCTGAGCACGTAGACTTGGATCGCCTCCCAGTTCGGTAGCTTACGTTTGAGCCGGGGGAGCCACTTGCCCCAGAAAAAGTCGTCATACTTCTTGGCTTTATCCACATAGAAGTTGGTCTCGCTGTTGACAGAGTTATCAAATATTTTCCTCTGAGGAAAAAAGGTCATACGTCAAGAGCAGAGATGCGCAAGTTGACTGGGAACATGGCTCAGAAAGCAGCGCATTTCATGAGTCTCTACTCACAGAGTAAGCTCGGAAACGGAGCACAAAGTTGCTAGGCTGTGATTCGGTCCATTTCGAGTACCACTGAAATCATGAGGTCCAGGTATAGGAAAGACCATAAGACATACGGTGCACGGGCCTCCACCGAACAACCATGACGCATACGCCCATTGAATAGTTCCCGCTCGATTTAACCGCTGGGGCCAATTTTTCGTGCGCAGCGATCCAGAGGTGCTTGTGGGCGGTGGTAAACGCGCGGAGAAATTGCGATGCCAGGCCTAGCTGCGTAAGATCGAAGGGGCTGCAAAACTCCAGGATCTAGGTTAAAAAAATCATTGCTCGCGCCCCACCACGAAGTTCCGGAGAGCACGAACTACGAGTGCTATGTCCGTCGGGAATCGATTAAATACAGAGAACGATTGCGCATGGGAATCGTTGGTAGGGAAATGTCTCGAGTCCAAGTGGCGCATGAGATAGTCTGGAGTTTACCACGCGCCCGGTGTTACGAGCTCGACCTTATTACATAATCGTCGGAGTTTGAATCCCATCAAAGGCTTTACCGCTTCAACCTAAATACAACGGACAAACATTAAGAGGCCAAATGGCCTGGATTGAGGTTCTGATGAGATTCATCTCCTCAGAATTGTTGTGTGACCCATTCTCGAGGAGAAATGAAACACTGCCGTTTACACGTGGCCAGCCCATCAAAATTCGGCATCGCGCTTGCGCGGTCCGGGTGAGGGAAATGACCGAGAAAGCTGCTTATTCGGGTGCCCTAGACGAAAAATCCACCACAGAATCTCGAAGGACAAGTCGTAACCGTCGTTCAAAAGCTCGAGAAATTTAAGATTACATAATAAGGTCGAGCTCGGATCAAACGCCTCGGGTAATCGACAGACTACAACATCGCGAGGTACGAGTGAAATTTGTTGTAGCATCTGTTTATAAGAGACTACGCATGAGAGGAAGAGAGAGGCGCGCGTGTTCGGAGATCATCGGACTTCTGATCTGCCGTGATCTCTCCTTAATTCTCACCTGCTTTTTGGTTTGCATTGCTCTCTGGGTCTGGCTGAAGCTAGAAGATTGCTCAATATACATCTGGTCTCAGGCTCCCCGTATTTTTCCAGGCCCTGAATCCGCAGCGAATGTTACATTCACGATTATGGGCCGGGATGGCAGTACTATTCCAACTCGTATGCCGAAGTCATCTTGTCTTAGCGGCATCCTTGGTACAACTGGAAGTCTTGGAGCACAAGAAGCTCAATGCTGGCATCGCACGGCCAACCGAAATGTCAGGGTTTTCTTTTTTCTCTTTCGAGTCGCAGGGAATTACGTTGCATATAAATGGCATTAGTACTCCCAGCATCAACATGGTGCTCCACTCCATCTCCGACGTTCGACCGGAGCTTCCTGGTCTGCGGTTCCGTCTGACCAAATCGAATCACTGAAGACTTTGCCACGCGCTGCTTCAGTCATGAGGCGGCGCTAAAAATCGCACATTACAGTGTGGCGTCACCCAGTCCGCCTCCTCAGGTTGGTGATTGCCCTCACTATCTACCACAATGATGCTCTGGTGCACCAGAAAGTCCCCATCTTCTCGGAGCTCCCGAATGCGTGGGCAGCAATACTCGCCTACATTTACATGGTACCATCCGGGTACGTTGAAGAGTTAATCGTACTTGACGACTCTAATCGCACTTTATGTCAGTGTCACCTTTGATGTTTCCTTCCCCTCACCCGCCACAGCTCATGCTGTACACCCCGAATGAACCCCGGATCGTACTCAATCCCCAACTTATGCATCACCGGAGCCTGCTACACCCCCACCTCGACTGGGACGCCGCCACCTCCCCTTACCGCGATCCAACGCTGAAAATCTATGTCGCAGGTCTTAATCGAGGGGTTCCACCTGGAGCAATTCGCCACGAGCCCGCCGGTGAAATCCCTCGTACTCGCGTTGTGCGGTACCGCCGCGTCCCGTTTTGCAAGCTGGGGCACCATCCACGTCGAGCGGACCAACGGGCGGCCTCTTTCCGTTGACGATGTATTGAATGCGATACACGTGCACCTTACGCGGCCGTTGAAGTGGGGCGAGATAACCGGGATGCCGTTGGACGATTGGGAACGTGTGGTGGAGGCTTTTAACCGCCGTGTACGCGACACAGGAGCCCTGGATGCTCCACAGGAACTCGTTATGCTGCGGCTCGATTTTTTGGATGGGCAGACGCTGTTCGATGGGATTCAGTCCGTTGGAGGGGAATTACAATTGTCGCTTGTATAGCGCAGCATTGAATTCTATGGTTGACTTATACAAATGGCAGGTCTTTTTCAGGCTTTAACCCCGCACGTTGGGGGCATCCCAGACGCTGAGCTCTACCCTCGTGTTTCGATTATTAATTACCTCTTTTGGGTGCATGGAGGTTCTGGTACCGAATCCGGCTGGTTGCAACGTAAATCCTACGTAACGGCAAAGCTCGTTCAACCTTCAAACCAAAACTGATTCGTTCAAGTCATGCTAGGTGTAAACCCCATGGCAGCTTGTGTGTAGTATGTATATAAGTGATAGCGCGCAAAGGTGACTGTATCTTTCAAGGAACAAAAAATGAGCCCAGGGGTCAACGTTATTAATAACGTTCAACCTGCGCAGCCCCCAATCATCCCCGCAAATCTTTTTGTAGAAGGGCCTGGATTCGAGTTTGATGGGTTGATCAGCGAACGAGCCTGGAACAATTATTAAAAATTCACTTAGCGTGTTTTGTTCTAACTTTACGAGTGGTGCGCTAGATCGAGAGATGAACCTGCAGCACATTCCCGGATTTGCGGCGTTATATTTTCGAAATGGCCGTCGATGCATTGGACGAGTCGAAGTGTTGCTGAACTTGCGGAGACTTGAATGAGTAACTTGCGTGTTTTGCAGAGGCTTGGTTTGAGGGGGACCGGGGAAGGGCGGAATGAGGGATTCAGGCGAGAAAGACGGCGGAGAGGGTACACAGACGCGATATACGCAAGTGTAGCGCGCAGGAGAGAGCAAGTGTTTGTTTGTTGGTACTAATTGGTATGTCAAAGGCGGAGTTTGAACCTCACTTTGGTTAGCCGCCTCTTGCTCTCAACCCCCACCATCTCCGACTACGTGAGTGCAGGTCCCCATTTCCCTTCCGTTCCACTAACCTTTATAGTTTATATCTCGGCTTGCTGCTATCGGTATTGGGTTTCCAGCTAGTGAAGGCTATGAACGGCTACCTCGGAGGGAGAGCCCCAGGCGAGATTCTCGCGCTCGGGTCTTCGTACCGCTCCCCCGTTGAACGTTCTCACGTCCCCTCCCGGTTCAGGGCCCAATCCGTAGCTTGAACATCGTTCGTCCCGGTTCCAGGTACGCAAATGTAGCTCTCCTTTACGTATGCATCTCTAATTCGCCCTCTTCCAGTTTCACACTCGTCGACCAGCAGTCTCGCCCGATCAATCGCCTTTGAGCGCGCGCCACCCCATGTTCACCGCCCTCGACCTCGCCAGCCCGCCCGATTCGTCGCCTCCCCACCGCCGTAGTGTACCTGTATGGCATGTCATCTGGGGCACCTGTGTAATTAGTTCCCAAGCAAGGCTATACGCCTCGTGCTCCCTCGCCGCGGGGCTTGGGCCAAGGCGCAAGCCGACCAAAGCACGTTAAGAATTGTAATACATTTATTTTAGGCAATCTTTTGTAGGACACGAGTCATAATATATTTGTGTGAGCAATTCATTCTGAGACTGCGTCGTGAATAGTAGTGAATAATGGTCCCCGGCGTCGCTGTATATTTCAGAGTTCTAGGTCTACTGGCATTCCGGTTCTTTTTGTCTGAGGAGCGCGGTTCAGGAGCGGAAACGGCACTGCATGGTGCATACAATGCCTTCAAAGAAAAGCTGCTACGCGTCCCAGCCCCAGCGATGGGCGGCGCGCGGGTATGAGGACGTCGCGGAGGCACCTGGGAGGTTGTACACGGACGGTTCCAAGATAGCGCGGCGCAACGTGGTAGACGATGGCCGTCAAGATCAGCAAGCAGTACCGGAAGCAGTGGGCGGCGCGCGGGCGCGGGCGTCGCGGAGCGGTCCGGCGTGAGGATCGCGGCAATGACGGGAGTACTGAGGTCGGGATAATTGGGGAGAGAGGGGCGATGGGGGTGAGCAGGAGGTTCTCGGGGGCTTTAGTGCTTCGCGCGGGGAAGGACGCGATTTTATCCAAGAGAGAGGATGGGCGAGCTGGAGTCTGACAAGGTTGGCGGAGGTGCTGAGCGGCGAGTTGAAAATTAAAGGGTTGTCAAACCTTCGCGATGTTGCGGGGGGTATTGTGGGTGCGAATAAAGAGGACGGCTTCGACGTTCAACAGTGCCACACTATCCGCTCCGCCTCGCCTCTCAGTGACCCGTCCGCTACTGCACTCAAGTGCCTCCACGATCGAGCGGCCTTCGAGACATGCGAGACCTGCGTAGCGACCCTTGTGGCGATATTTGGGTTCGTCGTGAGCACGGTGCGCGCGCGGAGAGAGATCTGCAGGATGTGGGGCACCATAATTCCGATATCTTTCTCCACCACGAGCCGGAGGATTGGGCAGAATAATCCAAAGGAAGCGCGCGAAAACGGGTGTAGGAATACGCTCGGCCAGTCTGCGATCTGACTCAAAATCTGACTAGAGCTCCGGGCCAGTCGGGTGAAAGAGCAAGAAGATAAAGGAAGTACGGACTTGAAGACTCTTTGTCGTGTTTTGGGCGCCCGGAGAAGAGAGGGTCGTAGCCATATGAACGAATCACTACCAAGGGCCGAAGCGCGCTCGCGTAAAAGGATCTATCAGGGGGTACTGTGCGAGTTGGTCGAGACGGAGAGCTGAAACTTCGCCGCGACGAGATGGAGGCAAGAATGGGAGCGCGCGGCGATGATCGCCCGTTGATCTTCCGGGCCCACCCACCGGCTAATCGCAGTCCCCCCTTTTCTTTTCCCCTCTCCCTTCTCTCCCACTCTCGTCTGGAAATATCCACCGCACTTCCGCCCTACCGTCGACACCCGCGTTCTTCGTAGCTTCGAGTCCAGCACAAGCCTTATGAGATCAGATTCGCTTTCGCTGGGTGCCACTCTTCGAAACTCGATGCTGAGCCGTCCGCGGTCGATGGTGGCACACGATCCTCCGCGCCTACTGAAAAACTGTGGGGGAGTCTCTGTTTCTAGCCCTGAACGAGGGTAACCTACCGGCCGCGTGCGACGACTGACTCAGCCCATAAATGTCTTCTCCCTCCGACGATAACCCCACTGGAAGTTCTCTATACCCTCGATGCCGTCGCGAGACCTCGGTACTGTCGCCGGCCTTGTCTTCCCACGAATAGTGGGGCGCAGGATCGACGGCGGCACATATTCCTCTTCGCCTGCTCCAACTCGGGATGAGACGATCCACCGATCGGAAGCTCGAGAGGCGAGCGTGCTACGGCTACGACGATTCGCAGCCGTGCCAACGAGCTGCCACGAAGGCCAGCTCCCAACCGCCTCCCCTATTGGGACATCACCTGCTGGACAGAAAGCAATCAGATGAGGGTACAAGGTGTAAGTTACATTCATCACGTACATTGACACGCATCCCCCACGCCGTAACTGCCCCACTTGAAGCAGTACAGGTGGCTCGTGCCACGTCGACGACCTTCTCCCTCTCCAGACTCCGTGCAGCCTCCAACGAGAGATTCAGAGGTAAGTTTCAATGGAGTGGCGCTGGAGGCTCGTGTATATTGCATTGACTTGGCCCTCTTTGCAGGTTATGGATCCCGGACGAAGTGATTTCCAAGCTTTATGGCGAGGCGCCTGCTCTTTTCACGGTGTAAGGTGTAAGCTGAAGGTGAAGGATCGGTTTGTCCGGACCTCCGCCGCAAGTTCCCGGTCCCGTGAGATGTGAGAAGTGTCGGGGAAACCCCTCTGAGTGGATGTGGATGGACAGTCCGGCAAAAGGGGTGAAGGAATATATGCGCCAAGATTGCAAGGGTGTTAGAAACAAATCCGGGCTTGAGTCGGATGCCGCCGGGGAACGGGACGGCCCAGAGAGTAAGAGCGCAAGAATTGATAAGGAGCAAGTGTTTAGATCTTCAAGAGGCTGAATTGGTGTTTATTCACGCTGGAATTGGGTGGATCTTACCGGTCTGTTCATCGCCTCTCCTGCGGCGATTGGGAATCCTGGAATTCGCATGCGCTCGGTGCGCCGAAAAGACCCCTGTCGCCAGCTTGGGGTATAATGCCAGCAGCCAACGTCCGCGGCGTGCTTCGGGCCAAGCTGCTTTCACTGTTTAGAACTAGGTCAAGCCTGGTCAACAACTTCGGCCTTCAATTTTCGCGATACATTCACAGACATACCCACAGACTCTCAATAAGTCTCGGTCTATTATATTCACAGGCGCCGATTTGCCTCCCTCGAGCAAGCTTCCTAGTGGTTCTTGGAAGGAGAAGATTTTCTGGTGAGGATGACGCGTCAAAGATTTGGAAACACAACCACAAGCCTGTCCAACGCGACCACGTGCCATCAACTCTCGCTTCCGCGCCTTCACCACGACCCGACTAGTCAGTCTCTATGCGCGAGGAATTGAGTTATATCACTTATATGGCTATAGTACACCAGTACTGTCCTCATGCCGATCTAAAATTCGCTACTTCCTTCAAGGATTATCTTCCGACGTGTCTTCGAGATTGGGTACAGCACTCAACAACGTTTCTCTGCAAGTCTCTCTCGACGGCTCGAGCAAGTAAATCCACAAGTTCCGCGCCATACCCGCCGGTTTCACTGCCTTCGGGCAACCCGGAAAATCTCCATTTTAATCAACCGATATTGTCATACTGACATGTCAGCCTCAGCGAGGTATAAATTCAGGCAATCACGCGGGATTCATCCTTACCCTCTTGCGCTCGACGCCCATCATGTCTTCCAGCCGCTCGCCAATTCATGCGTTTTCCGCCCTCGTTCATACGACCAGACCCCCAATTCATCGCTGGCTTCCAACGCCCTCACCGTTCTCGACACGTGAAGACTGGGCGGCCTGAACCTGAATCCCGTCTTGCTTTTGTCAGCCTACTGTCGATTACCGCTCGGGAGAGTGACTGGCGCGCGTGGACCCCGTGGCTTCCTTCCTGTGGCACTTTGATGAGCTCCCTTGGGATTGGAAGAATCACGGTGGACCTCACGCGCGTGCATTTACACTTCAATGCTCCCTTTTGGAACGATGAGGCATGTCGTCGCCGGGCCAAAGGTGCTAGGGCGGGTAGCGCACCAGCTCGGATCGTTCGCCAACCCTGGGTCGGATTAGAGGGCGAGGGAGTGTTGCGGGTTATCTGTGTTGCAGAGGTTCTGCTGCCTTTGATTCGTGCTTTCGTGGCGCCCTATCGACCGTCTCAAGCGGTGCGATTGTACCAATTTTTTCCCCACCTTCTCTCTTCGGAGAGCTTTATTACTGTGGATTTGTGTAACATGCTGCAATGATTATTTCTCGATTAATTTCCTCTCCGGGAACACCAGGAAGAGCCGCAGCAGCCGGGAAGACTCAGTCATCGGCGTTGCCATCAGCAATCAACGACGAGCGCGTGTCCTCCACCATCCCGCTGCACCCGTACTCCACCCGCTCTGACACGACATATGATGCCTGCGTCGTCCTCTCGCGCTTGAGGCTCTGTGATACCTCGGCCACCAGTCAATCCTCCCACAACGAAATCTGCGCAGTTTATTCAGTGAAAAAGGTGGAAAATTTGAAAAGAAAAACACAAAGCCCGACTCACCCCAGGACACGGCAGCGCTCAACAGCGTCGCCCTAATCGCACCGTTCGAGAACCACGACCTCGACGACCAGTGTGCCTGCTTGTGTTTTCACCATCAATATCCATCCGCTGCGCGTGTCCGCGAACCTGCCGCGTGACGCAGCGTACCGTGGATATCAGCGCAAAGGTCATCGCCGTTTTACGAAGGAGGACACCGCGCTCATCGCCGGTGAAACCGTACGTCCCATCGATGGCTCTGCGCCTGAGCCCTTCCTAATTCGCCGTTAATCGCAGCGCGACCTTCACCCTCCCCCCACTTCGGAGCATTGGCCGCGTAGCTCAGGCCGCACATCGGGTTCTTGGTCTTCGTCCCGGTCTGTGGGCATTCTTATTGCAATCGCTTCCGAGTGCTCATTTTATTCCCCAGAGTGAAATGGACCTGCCAGTCAACCCGCCAGCAGCGGTATAACTGCATGTCACATACCGCACACGGCCTGCGCTCGGAGACTTTCGGCGCCGTTTACCCGCTGGACTGCTGCCGAATCCATTTTGCTCAATGCTGCGCATATGTACACGGACGCCGCCGCCATCAGGCACGACTCAGTCCTGAGTCCCTCCCCACGGCACCCTCCCCCTCCCTCCCTCCCTCGACTCCACGCCCAAGCACGCGCAGCCCACCTTTGCATTCAATCACTCGCCCCCTCCACGCCACAGCCCACCCCTTCTGGTATCGATTCTCGCTGTGACCGCCATCATCCACTGCGCGGTTCACGGCCCCCACGGCCTTTCATCACCCGCTGCCGCAACGCTCGAGCACGATTTTCATGTCGCGGGGATTGGGAGGAGCGCGGTGGTGCCTCGTCACGGGCCTTGCGTGGGCGATCGATGAACAAGGGCAAGCGCGGGGAGGATCCGATGCTGGGGAGGGTGACGACGCCGCGGGCCTGGATCCTATCAACATCGCTCACCGCGGTCTATGTGGTCCCAGCCTCCCGTCGATGCGTGTCGCAAAGCGCCAAGCCGGCGTAGACTCGCGAGAGCGAATCCCAAAAGTTATTTCAATCAAGAACGTTTCAGTGTCCGCTACATCCGTCCCCTCCACCAACCCCCGGGTACGGCATTGACAAGCACCACGAGAACGTCACGTCCCCTCCCTTCCTTCCCTTCCTGTCCACGTTCTATTCCCCAACATCCTGCATATATGCTGCATCCTCGTTGCACCCATCCATGCACGGAGATACATCAAGGGCGCCGTTGTCGGGCGTCGGATTCGAGGTAGATGGGCTGGATTGAAGTCAGTGGCGTCGGGGACAAGGGGCACTGGTATGTGCGTCCATCCTGCTGTTGTCGGACTCGGAATCGGACGAGGCGATTCCGCTGTAGCACCGATTCAAAGACTTTTACATCGGGGAGGCATTCATTTTCGTCTTTGGCGGCCGCGTCCTCCACACGACCTCGCGGATATCCGGCACATCACATTCCCAAGACCCTCCGCGAGCCCCGATTCGCGAATAAACCCACGTTAAACACGCGCGCGTCCTTCTTGGTCCAGGATTCAGGCGACTCGGAGTCGGACGGATGTCCTTCCCGAGTCGGACGGATGTCCTTCCCGAGTCGGACGGATGTCCTTCCCGAGTCGCTAGTAGGCCTTTATTACCGGATGAATGGCCCGATTATCATCTCATCTCATCGCCTCGGTTCATGCTCACCAGCGGATCCACCCGTTCATTATATCTGCGCATCCGGCCTGGCTATGGGCGGAGCGTGCTTACACGACAGCCAGGAGCTTTCTACCATCGCTATGCTCGAATCCCGACCCGAATCTAGGCGCTCGCCCTTGTCCGCGCACGATCTCGGCGGCGCCAGCTTCTTCTTCATCGCCTGCGCAAGCACCGTTGCAGCGGGACCCCTTCCTTGCATGCGGAGCGGAAGCCTCATCTTGGATCTTCCCCGGCACTCCAGCTCTCCCTCTACTTGATCGTGAAGACGCCTAGCTTCCGCCATCCCCGAGCTATCTCGTCCATCGCCCCCGCGACACTTGCACGCACGCCCAGCCCATGCCTTCCTCCGTCGGCCCCCGCAGCATTCGTTGTCACCGCCATCGTGTTCTCCGCGTGCACCGTGTCGTTCGCAGGCCGTGCGCGAACGATGCCGTCTGCTGCCTTCAAGCGCGATGTTCCCGTCGCGGGCCACCTTGGGCGAGCCCAGCGCGTCGTGAGTCGCTCCTCAGCCATGTTATACTTTGCGGGTGGACTCAGACCCGGACTCTTTACGCTTGGAAACAAATATCTATTTTATTGAACGCACAGAATTACATTTACACGTCAGGCTCGTAGTAGTACATCGAAATGTGTTTTTTTTTTACATGCGGCTTTGGCTGATTCAATTCAATTGTTTTGCAGAACTCAGAGGAGGGGGAGCGCGTTGTATTGATAAAGGATATAGTGGTTCAAAGAGACTCGGAATGATTCAAACCAATATTTTGTGGGGTGAGAACCTGTGTTTCACCTCGTGAACCTCCTGCTCCTCCTCGTCGTCGTCATCATCATCAGCCATTTCACGTTTTCTCTTCCCATTCTTCACGACATTCCTTGCCTCAATTTCCTTCACCAACTTCGCCAACTCCCCGTCTGTCAACGCCACCCACTTGCAGGAGCCACTGTCCAACGCTGACTGGAACTCTTTCAGGTCTTCGAGATTCAGACGTGTGACGCTCTGGAAGGGGATGCCCTCTGGCCAACCGACAAGCTGAACCCTGAAGGTAAGCTGAATCTTCTCCTTGTACGCGGTGTACTCCATCCGTGACACCTTGGGGGTCCGTTCTCCAAGGATATCTAATCTCGTTATTAGTGAGCTACTAGAGATGAGAGTTGAATAACATACCGTTAAGGCCCTCGAGGATCTTGGCTGACACCTTCCTTTTCATCTCATTTACTTCTCGTACTTGCTTTTCAGGCTTGCGTTGCGAAACAATTGGGGTTCTGGTCAGGACGGTAGATGGACGGCGGATTGGAGCGCGCGCTGGGATGGCTGCGCCTTGGGATTTCTGTATAGGCGGCATCTCAGATAGCGAACGGTTGGTTCTAAGTATGAAAGATAAACGAATGTAGAACGACGACGATCCTGTTGGTTCTGAAGTTTTGTTTTCAAGCGCGCGACTTCACTCCGTAGATTTTCTATCTGGTGTGTTGCATAGATAGGTGTTCAATTGAATATTGGAGGCAGCTCACTGTTATCGTGTTCTCTGTCGCTGTTGTTGCAGCGGCGGTAAGCTGGAGCTCAAGCTCCCAGCGGCTCTTGTCGTGTTGCCGTCTGGCTTCAGCGGCTTCAAGTCGAAGCTATGAACAAAGTCTTCGAATTCGCAAACGAAATGCGGTGAGGCGATGATGCCAGTACGCACTTTGTTCTCCTGTCCCGCAGCTGCTAGTTGGGTTTCAAGGATTACCGTGCACGCCTCGTCGCACTGGCGTTTTAACGTCTCGACCTCAGCTTCCTAGGAGACATGAGATTTAAGGATATTGTCGAAGGGGTAGGGACTCACAAGTTCCCAGATCGCGTTGTCCCACATTTTTTGGAGAAGGCTCAGAGAATCTCCGAGTTTTTGTTGGGTTTCGGCCAAGTTTCGGCCTTCAACATGGTTGAATCTTCTAATATGCAGACCAAGGTCCAAATAAGATTCACGGCGCTACGATTTGGTGTTCGCACCTTGCGTTTGGGTCTTTTTTCTGCCGAAAGTATACCAGAGATCTAATACTAGGCAGCGTTGAACAAAAGTAAGAAGAAGTTGAGAACAAGTGTTTGGTTTGGTTTCACCGACGTGATCTTCGTATCAAAGACTCGCCCTCCGCTGTATCCTTCACCTCCTTCCACGTCGAATACACAAAACCGCACGACCGTCCATCTCCGCCCTTCACTTCTCATCTGCCATTCCTAGCCCAACGCCAACCTCTGCTGGCGCCCCAAAGCCCATTCAACGTAGGGCGGATCCCGCTTCCTCCACAGCGCAATGAAGACATTGCGGGACCCTGACGCCGCGAATAGTGGGGAGAAGCTGGTGGAAGACGGAGGGCCAGTGTTCTGAGCGCGGGTAGAGGCACAGGATATCTGGGCCTTTTCTTCTCATACAAAGACATTCTTCACTCGGCACCCTCGACGCTCTATTTCCTCGCTTGCGCATCGGCACGACCTAGAGGACGATAGTTCACAGCTACACACTACCCGAGGACTTCAAGCATCCGCCGCTTCCATCGGTACACCACGGCCTCCCTTTCCAGTGCTCAGCGCTCAGGGCTTTGTCGCTACGGATACGGCGGTGCGACACCGTTACGTGCTCCAGAGTCGGCCCACGAACGGGGCGACGAGTGTGTTGTGCGCGCGGTGGGACCCGTGCTTCGGGCGCTGCACCCGGGCTTTGAGCGGCACGATCCCGCGGTGCAGCTTGTACGCAACTTGCTGCGGTTCGTGGGTATGAAGGAGGGAACAACGTGCGCGGCTCACCGGACGCAATGACGAGATGAACAGTGGCACACGACGGGACCACCGATGTTGTGGCGGAACTCATTACTGTCTCCGCAGCGCAAGACCTCAACAATGCGTCTCGCGCAAATTCACCAGACTGCTATCTAAGGACCGTTAGCTTTTCTGCGCCCTCCTTTAGTTGTCTGAGTCATGTAGATTACCCTAGTCTTCCATTCTAAACATACATAGTCTATTCGCGTACATATCCAAAGAAAATGAAAGGAAGATTTGCTGCTTGTGCTCCAGTGTGATAGTTTGTGTGGTCGAGGAAGAGTAAGCCCTGGGTAGAAGGAAAGGTTTGTCCACAATGATTCACAGAGAGGAGGCCTAAACACACGAAAGGAAATATAACCATTACTCAAACCCGACCGTGCGCGAGTCGTCCTTTGGCAAAACGGAGCTTGGCCTCTTTCAGCATCCGTACATCGTCTCTCTGTTTCTCCAGCCTCCTGGACTTCTTCATCAACCCTTCTAGGCGGGGTGCGATGTCGGCCCAGGCTGACAAGGCAAGTCAATAATATGGAAAGCGGATGAACCGGTGATCTCACCCTCGTCCGTAAGAACCTCTGCCTTCGTAACAAGCGAATGTCTGGCGAGCTCAGATGTAGGGCCCATTATCTCCAGCTGGTCTCCCCAGCCCAATGAGAACAAGCGCGAGCGAATTCTAAACAGACTTAAGCCATGGGTCAAAAATAAAAAATGGCAAAGACAACGTACAGCTTCTCGCGAGTGGCCTGGATGCCAGCGTCTGCACGCGCTTTTTGCTCCGCGACTACAGCCTCCCATGCCCGGCACTCTCGTGCATGCTGTAAAGGGTTTGAATATGCGGACACTAAGTAAAATAAAGTAGAACTTGCAATGCGAGCGTCCGCCATGGTACCTTTACGATCGACTAGGTATTGGGCCTGCGCAGCAGGTTCAAGGGTCTTTAGGAACGTCTTCATGTTCGAGAGGTCGGTCGTAACGTAGGCGCATCCCAGTGCTGAAAAAGTTTGAGTTGTCAGATTTTCAGGAGGGAAGAAATACGAGCGTACTGGGGGGCCGCACTCCAATTACATCCATCAAACGTATTGCCAAGTCAGATGGGATGGGACATGGAGGGTTATTTTCTCTGAACGTTGTGATCCTGTTGGCGAGTAGGCTTCAGCGGTGGAAGCGAAATCCCAAAAACACCACACCTTTTCCCCGTGCATCGCAGGCAAAATCGCACCCGTAAATCCCAGTCAGTTCGGGCAGCTGCCGGAAGCTTTTTTGAACACCCCTGTGCAACGGTTAGAGACGCTGGGTCCCATACCTCAGTATCTAGTTGGCGCACCTGGCACGAAGAGCCAAAGAGAAGGGTTATTCCCATACCTCGCTCAACATGTCGGGCGAGAGTTTGTGGATCGTCACACTCGATGGGGTCTTTGGCTGAGGTACTTCACCCTTATCCGCGAGCTCGTCGGAGCGGGCGCCGCGCTTTGATTTAGACATACTTCCAAAAGGTTTAGGGAAAACGGCGCTAGGCGGGAGGCAGATGGTGGGGTTTAAGAACGGGTGTCGCGATCACGTGATGGTTCCTAAGGCGAATTTAAAGAGATCGTTGCTCGGTCGGGTAGGAGTTTTTTTCAGCACAGGAGCAGGTCAAAGAGATAAGAATATAATATTGCTGGTTATTCTACTACATCTTGATCCATCAAGTCCAAAATCTTGAATCTCTGCGACGCAGACAACACAAGAGATACCTTCGCTCTTGAAAGGCGCGCCGGGCACCACGAGACACACACGCCGTGGGCTCCCCATGCCGGGCGCGAAGCAGTGTGGGCGCAAGAACTCTTTACAAATCGATATTCAGAACACATTTTGAGATCGCTGGCAGTTACTTAACGGACCTCCAGCGGATCTATGTAGCTCACGGAGTTTCTGAGCGGATCGAGACAAAGTTCGACATGTCGGAGTATCCTAGAATCGCCACGTAAGGCCATGAATCGCATTAAATCAGAAGCAGGAGCTCACTCCCTGCATCGTTTATACGGGATTGAATGGAGTTCCTGCTGGGTGCTCTCAGCACACCCAGCCCCTGCATTTCCTTGCGATTTAACGCCGGCGCCCTTCGAGATCGTGCACGAAAACAACCCACCGCTGTGAAAATTTTCGAAAATAATTTGAGGATCTCCACTATGGCCTGCGCGACAGTAGGTGAGCAAAGGGATCGTGTGTCGGCTAATTGTCCACGAATCCATGGTTAGTACTCGTAGATGTTGGCTAGCAATTCCGTACCATCCACCTCCGAGTCGCGAGCGTGCAAACCACGGGACTAACAAAAGCGCTGGCCATCAAGCATCAATCTAGTACCTCCCGTCGTCGTGCGCCTTTGGGGACTTGCTGCACGAGGCGACCGAAGGGAGGATGCGCTGTCCAGCATCTGGTTGTTAGAACCCGGCGAAGGACTGGGGGCTTGGTATTTCTGCCATTGAAGATCAACCACTACTGAGCGTACCTTTGGAAATCCAGGATCTGCACCATTGACCTGCGCGACTTGGCATTGGTTCGTTTTAAGCCATCTCTGGGAACACCTTGCTTTGAAGGGCCGAGTATCGTCTTATCATATCGCATGGGATCGAATAAGTTGGTGGGAAGTGAGCAACGCGACGGTAGTGTCAGCTGGTTTAAAATCGCGGATGGTTAGAGTGTACTCTGAATGGATACGGTATAGGCAGCGTACCACCGTGCGGTCCGTCTTCCGAGCTTGCAAACCATGAGACTAAACAGATCGCTGGCCATCGAACTTCAATCCAGGACCTTCCGGTCGTTCCAGGTGTGGTCTGGGGTTTGCTGTGCGAGCTGATCAAGGCGCGGGGATGCACTGCCCAGCATCTGGGGCCAGGACCATTGTGATGCTTGGGATGTCGATTGACCGATACTGAGTGCATGGGTGCTCTTGAGGCAGCTCATGGGCGTCGTCGCCCCCTTCTGAAGTTTCAGGTCGTCGGGATCCATGTTGGTGAACGACTTGAATGCCGAGGGAATCGGGCAGAGTGAAGGTAGGAAGCAAAGAGGGATTTGCTGGTGATGGCTGATGCGAAGCGCTGCTGCATGGGCGTGTCTTGCATGGAAGACAAAATTGAATGTTGTCAAGCATGCGCAAAGGTATCAAGACGCGAATACATTAAAAAGTGGAAGAGAAAGGATACAAGTAATCTATGCGCGCATTTGGTTAGTGAACGCCGAAGCGCACCGTAAGCCAGAGGGCCGCGGCAAGGCAGCGCGCAATTCCTCTGGAACTCTGCAACACAAAACATGGGACGACAAATGCCTCGACACCCCACGAACTCCCCCGCCCCCTATTCCATCCCAGCGAAAGCGAAGCGAGCGGCGCGACAAATGGCGGAGGATCAGAGCTGGTGCGATTGCCGTCCGAGTACCTTGCCCATCGCGGCGCAGGAACACCCATGCACCCACTGCCACAAGCAGGTGTCTTCGACCATCGGGGCCCGGGGTAGGCGCTGCCCGTGAAGTCTCTGCCTAAGAGCATGATTGTCCGAAGACAATCGCATCAGACGAGCCGATGCGCGCTGCGCGAATGAGGCTGAGACTGCGATATCTCACCCCCCAGGTTTCCATAAAGGATTGCCGGGTAAGGAGCTCGCAGCCGCCGTAATCACCAGCCGCTCTCCGTTATGGTATGCATGGGCCCGCGCGACGAAGAGGGGATTGGGACGGGTCGACAGCTCGTCACCATCGAGGGGAGCTGAAAGAGGTGAGTTTTAGGTCCTAGGTGGATAGGGAGCGTACAGGTGGTGCTCGGAAGTGTTGTGAGTCGACATTCCTGTCAAGGCCAGAAAGTTGGGCATCGATGGGAACGAGAGCGGGTAACTGCGAGGGCAGTATCAGCGAAGGACAGACGAAATGAAAAAGGACGTACGTTTCGAGGCAGAGGGTAGATGATGGTGGTTCGGGACAAGAGAGATACGGAAGAACCCGGGCGGCTGCCAGAATTTAAAGGAATGGAGGAGGCTGTGCCCAAAACAAACAAATAAACGAAAGAGATTGGTCAAGGAGTGCCGAGGCCAAGAGTTGAGCGATCTCTGGATCGCGGAATTTGATGTGGCCACGCGAGGTGGCGCGCACCGCCACTGATGGACGTCGGCATCAAACGGCATCACTCCCGGCTTCATTCACATAGTTATGGGTTGTCCATCGTGACTGCAGGTTGGCGCGTTGAGAACATGAGAATCTGGGGAGGTGCGGTGTCGGGGCGTGCTTCGCTGGCGGGTACGTGGCGGTTAATTGGAAGTGTTTGCTCGTCTTGATGGCCGCACTCATGCCGCTGACACAGACTTGCCTTTTCGAGGGGGGGGGGGGGGGTCGTGGGAATTATTCCGTGATCCAGAGATCGCGCACCTCTTGGCCGAGGCAGTGCGAAGTTAGTAGTAGGCGAAGGAAGAGCGTTGAACGAGTGCGGATGCGGCGGGAAAATGCAGACGAGCCAGTTTCCGGGAGGATCGATTCGAGATTTCGCAAGAGATGACCAAGTTTAATGTATGCGTTGACAGTCGAGACGGATCCTGGAGAGCTCTTTGTCAAGGCCGCCTGTTCTGCGAACTAGGATTTAGACCATCGATCGGGTAAGCCACTGGTACCAGCCAATATGAGCGTGGATTCTGCGAGCATTGAGTCAGAAACCGACCAAAAGCCCATTGAAACATGAATGGATAGTACCAGCGAGAGCCTGCACGCAATGACCGCGGTGGGAGAGAGGAAAGAGGCTGCCGTACCGATAATCAGATGTCGATCAAATGGTCGCGTGACCGCGTTTCCTTCTCGCCTGCTAGACTCGTTACCAGTCTGCCGTACGGAGTGCAATAAATGTGGCGAGCACTATTGCCGTAGGCAGACTGGTACTTCTCGTTTGATGGCATTGAGCGGGGCCTGAGTTTGAAATCTACTATTATTATTCAGACCATTTTCGCGTCTGGGCTCAATTTCGTCTCGTTTTTTCTCGATGAAAGCTGCATAATACAGAGGAAAATAATCTCTTCCATTCTTTCTCCTCCCTTTTTTATTTCCTCCCCTGGGAGGGTCATATATTTGAATCAGGATTAGATGAGAAATCAGTTTTTGAACGCGATTGCCGAGATCGCCGAAGATTGCGTCATCGGCGTCAGCCAAAGAAGACTTAAATTTCAAACTCAGGCCCCGCTCAATGCCATCAAACGAGAAGTACCAGTCTGCCTACGGCAATAGTGCTCGCCACATTTATTGCATTCCGTACGGCAGACTGGTAACGAGTCTAGTTTGTCCACGACTTTTCTAGCCAACCAAACCTCTCAACTTGTTCCCACCAAAGTCTCTTTCTCCGCTACTTGGAATGCTTCCTCACCGGTGTTCTGGCTTCTCTGTTCTTTTCTCTCAGCATCATACACGCGATTATATACCGCACTGTCGGCCGCCAGTAGTCAGTTCGGGCTGTCTAGCGCACAAGGTGTCAAGGTTATCTCCCCAGCGGATAGCGAAACTATATCGGAGAGGCGTGGCGCAGATTACGGCTTAATTCACGAAGGACATGACATTAATTCACGAAGGACATGACATCAATACCGCTGCTCTGATCCTCTGCGCTGTACATTGCTTGTAATGTTCTTCACCAGTTAACTAGTGAATTGAGGTGTTGACTTTTACCGCGGAAGCTCGGCACTGGCCAACAAGTCCAGGATACCTCATTCTCCTCGCCGTTACGCAGATCATCCTGGTACACTGTACGCCTTCCAAACTTATCCAGCTGGAATATTCCTCAAACGCGTAGACAGCCATCCAATATGCCAAGCCTGCCAGGCTTCAAGTAATCGCTGTAGGTATGCGGCCTTTCGTCACGCTATGCATGCCTCAATCTCACGAATTCGTTAGACCTATATTTACTCCGCTGTCAGCCGCCCCGGCCCACTACCTAGCTACTGGTTCCACTTAAATTCCGGACTACACAAATTAACGCAACTCATTCCATTAGTACTCGCTACCTTTCCCTCGAAACGGGCAAATGGCTGAACGGTTGCTCGGGCGTAGGGTCATTGTCGCGCCGCAAGGTTCCACAGTTCTGTTCGTCTATCCTGGTGGTGACGGATCGAACCTCACTCGCTTTATTTTTTCCTTTAGTTTATTTTTTATCTTGACCATATGCTACTTACCTACCTACCTACCTACCACAGAGCTAGCCAAGGGGCCCGCTCGATTGTGACCCGGAGAACTATGTACTGGAATTGTTATGAGATCCGCTGGATGTTCACTGGATATAGTTTCAATTATTCCGGGCACCTTTTTAAGGAAAAATGCCGTGTCCCAGGGATGAGAGACTCGCAAGCTGTGACTGCCCTTGATAGGTGCGTATTCTAAACTAGCAAGAGGGAAATTTGCACTGAGATCGCTCGCACAAGCAGAATGAAAATTGGGCAGATTTGGACGTTGATAGCCCAGAAGCCGCTTGATTTGGCGTCCGGATATTTGAACGCGAGTGTATCATTTTTCGGACAGGAATGACGGCGCGAGATTGAGAGCTAAATTGAGCGTCCGAAGCTGTCCGAAGGAAGTGAGGTGATCGGCCGAGTTTCCGACATCACGAACTTGAACTTTCCGCAACGACCACACCATTTTCACTCTTGCTTCACTCACCCTCTCAATTGCAAGCACTCTCCTCTCTCCATTGGAACGAGCTGTATTCATCGACGTTGGAAGTTTTATAGCTTCTCCAGGTCCAATCTCCAGAGCCAAGATCTACCCAAACAGGACGAGTCGCCGCTCGCGTTCTGCATGGCCAGCGCAGTCATCTACGAGACGGCAATCCTGCGTGGAGCTGAGCAAGTACAATGGTTTTCAAGCAACCTTCAGGTCCAAATATTGATTTGTGATCGCCAGATGAAGAGATATTTACCCCTTGCATGAAATCGGGTACCTCCAGAGTCAAGATACACATCTTTCTCTGACGCCGTCAACATTCTTGCCATTGGTAGCTTGGACATGCGATGTTCAGGTACGGCCATCCAATTTGGTGCCCTTTTTGTGGCTTATTTATCTCAGGACGTGTCTTCGCCATTTCTGCTCAAACCCGCAACTCCTTGCAACAACAGCGCTCATCCTCCCACGCCCCGAGGCACGAAACAGCACCCGTCTGTCCGGATTTTGCGACCCTTCTGCAGGCTATCGTAATAAGAGTCAAATACCGGTCGATCAGTAGGTCGTTCTTTTCTCATCTCACCACATACTCACTGGAATGAATAGGGAAGAAAAGCGAAGGCACTCCAAACCCACCACCTCGGTACCCTCAAAATTTCATACCGACAGCCACGGCGCACGGTCGACCGTTTTCCAGCTGGGCTGTTGCCCAAGTTTTGTGGTACATTTCCAAGAACGAGCGAAGTTATCAGCACCCGAAGAGACAAACGCGAGGAGCGCATGCTACACCGCGGTCGCCCCAGATCGAGGGAGACAAGTCGGAGGTGGACGCAGAAATTCCTGGCCGGGACACTCACTAATTTAGGTCCAGGAGAAACCACGGCGGTGTTAAAGTTGACAGCGAGCTTATCGCAGCCAGAAGCAGATGACGGATCACTCTCGACTCACCACTGTGTGCTGCATTCGGTTGCATTGACGTACCGAATGTCGAATACGACGCAAGGCCTGCCTCGACTCCACCGAGGCTTTTGTTCCTTCCGCCAGTCTCCGAACTATTAGGCATGGATGAGGAGTCAGGATGCTAGGTAAGTTCTAGGCCGATGTCGTCCTGCGAGATGTCTGACAGTGACAGGCTACCAGGGATTCAGACCAGCGATAAGAAGACAGTGGCAAGGGCAGCACGGCGCCGGACTGGCAAACCTCCATGCGGAGACCCCTCGGAATAGCCTTCCCGCAGGCGGGGCGGGAGACGTTGAAAGGGAAGGCCAGAGAGAAAGAGAGACGTAGACGGCCGAGACAAGAGGAGGACATCATCCGGGACCGAACTTTGGTTACCCCTTTCAGCCTGCACTGCATCGGGGCTTACTATCATCCCCTCCGTCCTCAGACAGCCCTCGAGTCGAGCGAACCAACGTCTGTTGTTGAATCGAGCAGTAATTTGTTCTGACCCAATTCTTGCAGGTTTATCACACCGAAGTAAGCACCATGGGTCCGAGTCTCAGGGTGTTCATTTCAGATCTCTGAACCGCACATCGCTGGTGGGACGGTTTCCCTGACTTGACGTAGGTTTTTATCTCTGCTGTCTGAACCTGCGTTCAACCCTCTCGTGGTTTGCAGTTGGGAGCCGGAGGAGAATTTACTAGGCAGCAAGTGGGCGCTCAAGATATTCTGGAAGCGAGCCGACCTCAACGGCCGCAACTACAAAAATATAAGTGGATTCAAAAAGGGAGAAGTGATCCAGCTGGCATCGCCGGAGGTTTTGGGTGAGTCCTTCAACTTCAGTTATATTTGTCATATGTTCACTTAGGCTGTTTAATTCTCAGCGAAGATGTCAGGCTGCGGGAGGTCTTCCGCACCCCTTGTCGCGGTAACTCGTGTGTTCGCTGTGGCCAGAGACCAACCACTACTATTCCTCCGTTGTCCAGCGGCGTCGGAGGGCGACAAGTACATCGCTCGATTCGACGAGGACGACTCCGAAGTTCCGGTCCTCCTCAAGCACATCCGCACGTGCGAGCACCTTCGCGCGACTGACACCATCATTCTGAAATCGGATGCCGCCTCGATTTCCAAGCTCAAGGTCGATGGTAGCTTCACGGTCAAAAAGGAATTGAAGGTCGATGACATCGCAATTTCTGCGTGGTGCATCGAGAACGAATGGTGGGATCGCAGGCTCTCACATGAGCATATTGTGTGTGCTCAAAAGGCGTTAGTTTTGGCCCTGCGATGTTCTCTTGTAATTTTTATACCACGCGCAAAGGCCGCTCCAGCGTACATATATATGTATGTACCTCTAATTCGGCTCTTGATTCCAGACCGTATTAGCTGTATTATACGCGTTGTATTTTCCTGAACATTGGATGTTCGATAACTATCTTTCGTCATTATGGTTGGCCATGAAGAAGTTGAGTGTGGTTCAAATTAGATCACCCGGAGCTGCGGAGTACTGCTTGTGGCCGAAGGAATGACGAAGGTGCAATGGAACTAAAAGCATAGAATGGGATATTGTTGGTGAAGCTGGCGTCCCATTCACCTCGCCGCGAGTCTCGCTAGGATCCCCGCGAGAGTTCGCGTTAGTCGGGGTCTGCAAGACAGCTTGACGAACAGAGGCTATTGAGCGCAGAACGCTCCACACGCTTGGACCGCGGATATGCTACGCCATGCAGTGTTTCTGTCGTGCTGGAAAAACGCTGCTGCGGATCGACAATACCATGCTCATCGAGTGCGTACCCCAAGGCCCTGTCCGTCGCCAGGAATTATCGATCCGCATATCCGCAACGGGTCTGCAAACTGCGCACGAGTGTACAATGTCGCGAACACGCAGGAATAGCTTGGATATCCGTATCTAATCTGCATGCTCGAGCAATAAATACCTGCGCCCTGCGCGAGGATCATTGCACAAGGGCCCCACCAAAGCCTGGCCGGATATGACTCAATGCACATGTGAAGTGAGCTCTTTTCATTACAAATCTGATTCAGGATCCATTGTAGGCGAGACCTATACCAATATCAGAATGGAAGGAATTCAAGTTTGGATTTGACATACGATTTAAGATCACTGAGCGTGCGGTGGCCCGCATAACCTCGGGCGAGGCGTACTCGCCATACACAGCGAGAGTAAACTGATAACCCCTCTCAACTCTCACTTCAACTATCCCAATCGTCAGAACAGTAGCGGGGAGTAGTACGAAACACACATACACTGGATTTGCCGCGCTTTTGCCCGAGCTGCATCGGCCTTGAGCCGACGCTCCTTCTCCTTTGCCCGTGAACGTTCATTTTTACCCGGTCTTTTCTTCGAGCCACCCCTGGGGGATGCGACAAAGTTTTCGGACATGGCTGTCTGAGTCAGTGTTACTTGCCGTGACGGTGACGGTATGCATAGGAGAAGGATAGGAAGATTCATACGGCGGTACCGGAGATGGTAGGAGGCAGGTTTTGGGGGACATGGAGGAGTTGTTATGGCCGGAGGTGGTGAAAAAATGGACGGGGGTGGCGGAACTGTGGGAGAAGGATGGAGAAGTCGAGATCTTGCAGCGACGACCCCTTCCGCGATGTCCGTACGCTCGCCTTGAACGACGTCCTCCACGTCGTTCGCGCCGCTCGCTCGCATCCCCGCCTTGCCCGCTAACTATCGCTGGCCTCATCTTCGTCATCCACGACCCGTCCACCACACGTGCTTCCCATGGCCCCCGGGCGCGACTCGGAGCTCTTCGCCGACTGATCGCAGCAGACGGTGGACTGGACACCTCGCGCGCGCTCCGGAATCCCTTGTGTTAGGTGCTGCATGCGGCCGTGCCAGAGGGATGATTCGCAGCTCCATGCGCGGTGTGTCAGGATCATAGACCACGGACGGAAGCCGACTCGATAGACGAGGAGCGCGCGGAATACAGGATAGTTGGTGAACCCGGCGTAACCTGCAATCTCGCAAGATTTGAATAGGTTTCCGAGTCGTTCCTGAACTTTGGATGTTCGACCATTATCCTTTCATCTTTTATGGTTGGCGAGCTGCGTAGTAATTCTGGACGAATGCGACAACGTATAAACACGGAATGGACTATTATTGCGAAAGTTGATGCCGCCCCATTTAGCTAGCCGCGAGTCTCGCTAAATCCCTCTCGCAACCACACGTTGGAACCTGCGAGACAACTTGGTGAACAGAGGCACATTCAGCTTCTGCGTGACGAGAATGTGCGGGTTCAAGGACGAAGAGACTATTCATACAGTACTAGTTGCATGTAGTTACGGTATGCACCAGATCATTTCCCTTCCGGAGCCGTCAGCACGACGTGATGACCCGGTGGCCCCCAAGACTCCATGGTCTTACTAGCACTCGGCAGCACACCTCACACGATGCATCGCGCCCGTCGCAAGTGCCGCGAGCGCTAGGGAAGGCACCATCACGAGCTTGCGGCGCTTTGCGCTCGGTGCGTCGGGCTGCCGGACAGGAACGTGAGGCGGTCTCGATCTGGATCGGCTGCAGTCCGAGAGGCGGGGCTTCAGACGCTGTAGGAATGTGTAGTAGAGGAAGTCGGGGCTCACAATGGGAGTTGTCTGCGCGCTCGATGTGGACGACGAGGTGGAGGAGACGGGTAGAAGATTCCTACGTGGTCGCGCTCGATACGTTGGTGCGGTGGGGAGCGTCTCCTTTCGGATAAAGCGGGCTCGGATGTCGCATGGATGGGTGATGATTGAGTTTAAAGCTGGGCGATACATCCTGATCTCCATCGCAAACCGGGATCCAAGTCTCGAGGATCTAAGAAAGAGAATAGAATAAGTATGCTGCTGGATTTGCAACTGGAAAGGGAACATACAGAAGGTGGATCGGGGGGTCGGTATTGTGGCGACGATCATGACCTGCGTGCGGGCCGGCTAATCTGAATCCCCTCCTTTTCTTCCTCCTGCACTGCTGCTCTCTGTAGCATTGGTGCATCCCAGCAAAAACCCGCATCGGCAAGACAGCCTCGGACGGGGAGAGTTCCGGTGGGACTCAACGATGGCAGATGGCTCTCTGCGCCCATGACTACTAAGCAGCTTGTTATGAGGCTCTGGGGAGCGTAAACGAGAACTGGACCACATACTTGTAAGTTCTGGCGGCAACCGACACTCTTTCAAGCTGCTCCGACTCCCACAGCTCAGCTATTAAACTCTCCCGCGCTCTGAGGCTGTCTTTTACGAGAGGCTAGAAGCGGTTAGATACGACAAAAGGTGCTGGGCTGATCACGTACAAGTACATGCGGTAAGTCCGCTCATTGCAGCAGTACAGCTCGTGCCACGTCAATACCTTGCCGAAGGCATCTGCGCTGGCACTCCCACCCAACTACTGTTCGCGAGAATTCAGAAGGTAATCGCGGAGGGGTACGGAGGATCGTATTGGCTGGACCATGATGAAGACGGCGGACGACGACGACGCTCGATGGTACAAGCACAGTCATTGCAATGTAAATGGTCTTCGCTGGAGGGCTTCAAAGGTATGCGGAGGGGTGCGGAGGTTCAGGTGTACTGGCTTTGCCGCGCGTTTGCAGGTCATAGATCCTGGGGGCAGATCTTGCCGACCTTGACCATGGGAGGGTAGGATCTTGGCGCCGTCCAAGGTACACAGCATGATGTGAGCGACGAACGTCTCCAAGCGCGAATATGCTTTGGAAACGGGAGACTCCGGGCCCGTGAGATTCAGACAATATGCGGACCGTGTGTCCATCCGGGCTCGAGAGCTTCAGTCCTTGTTTTCCCCATTTTTTGAGGACCAGCGCGCGAGACCAGTACTGCAAAAAGCCGTGCGTGAGGCTAAAAATTGGTAGTGCTTGCGGATCCGCGCTCACACCAGGTCCCAAGAAAGCGAGGTCCCGACTTGAATACAAGGCAACTTGAAGGTCCCGTTATAAGATTCGCGGCGACTCTGAGTATGTTCGTCGCAAGGTCTTCGTGCTTGTGGGACATAAGAGGCCGATAGCTGTCGGTGAGCTCTGTCCCTATAGTACGCCGAAGACTCATTCTGAGGATTGAAGGCGAAAGCAGGGCAAGAGAGAGAGATTGCTGCGGACAAGAGACCGTCGGCCGATCAGCGCCGAGGGCTTTCTCTTCTCTTCGCCACATCCTCTTCGACAACGCATCGGGATGCTCATTCGCGGACGGTGTCTCCGATGAGCTTGTGCAGCGCACTCACAAATATCCATGGCTGCTACGCTTATCCAAAGGGCCTGTACTCTCGGGTGCTGTGATCAGAGGAAGAGCGAGTTGTCTTCCGCTACTTTCCATGCTCTAGCTTGATATCGCCGCTATGACCCTGGACCTTAGGATCTTCGCAAGCTTGTCGATCCTACAGAGACGTTCCGCACCCTGTGCTCACCTCGGGTGAGACGGCGCCGCCGGCCGCATTTTTTAAGGTGCGTAATATTCTCCCTTCCCCTTTGTACCTTGAGCTTACTCGCAGGCCAACAGATCTTCGGCACTGCACACGTTCCGCGTACAGAATTCAGGACTTACTCCGCATCACCCTTCTGCTCGTATGCCCTATCGCCGTCGCTGCGAGTCAGAAAAGATCGAAGGCGATTGGAGGCAGCACAAATTTCTGCTCATCTGACGCGCTTATCATCCCGATGCTCTAGTGGTCCCCACACGGTGCGCGCTCTCGAAAACTGCAGTGTGTGATCTCCGCGGTTCGATCAACGTGCCCGCACTCATATGCCACAGCCAGAGCCGATCCGTACTCCGTTCGCAGAGCGCGAGGACGTCTGCCGAATTGCAAGATCGGTGTCATCGAGTCAGTTTGCACCACCCCTCGGGATCCCCCGCGCACCGGCTCCACTGGTCCACGATCCCACGGACAGACACTCGAGGCACTGAACTAGATTTGCGTTCAAGGTTCGTACTACCGTCCTTGCCTCTACCTTTCGCTCACACGCGCAGGCAATACACATCTCCGCTATCGTGAGGTCTGGCAGATTCTCCCCGCCGCCGCGTATGTATACTAATAATTCTGCAGAAGTGCTGTAATGATCCCCGGGACTCTCAGCTATGTCGCAGCATCTCGCGCGAGACGTTGCCATCCTCGATCTGAAGGAAGAATCTGCACAGGACCTCCACCGCATCTCGAGGATATGGAGTCTGAGCCACGGGCGCAGCGATGAACCAGTTCGCCGGCGCAGACGGAGTGTATCCGACGCTGTGCTACTGCGCCGGATGTGTAAGAGATCACAATCCACTCGATGGTAAGCCCGGATAACGCCCTTCATGGTTCCTTGGTTTGACGTTTTCTGTCTAGTTTAGTCTGAAGGTCTTGACGAGGATTACGAGGGTCACCTGCACTGTGCACAACTTCGCCGGCGCCGTCTCTCCCCATCATCCGCTGCACGTCCATGCATGCTACGTGGGGGATGCACCCGCCCGTGATCGCCGGTGTCGAGCGTTCCGCCCCCGAGGGATTCAAAGATCTTTGCGTCCGACTCGGAAATCGACCCGACCCTCAAGACCGTATCGATTTCAGCCACTAACTGTATAGCGTCGGTCGCCTCCGCGACATCCCCGCGCGCACCGATCATGCCTATTGGGCACGCATCCGCTCGTTCTATCGCGTCGACTGATCCACTTGCGCGGCTTCATTCGCTCGGGCCCCTCTCGACCGATTCTTTGGGCGCTGCGGTGGGCCTGAGCTATCCTGCAGTCTATGCTTGGTGGGATGCAGGTCATGAAGTGCCGTCGAATTCGATGCGGCGTGGCTATCGTCTTGTGCACGTTTGGGCAAGGTACCCTTCTCATAACGCTCTACACAAGCTCTACATGTGGCTGATTACTTGAAGTAGGTCCGATGAGATCTCGTTCGCTTTCGGCACCATTCTCGCAAGCCTTCGGCTCTTCACAATCAGCCATTCCATGACGCGCTGCGGACCAGACACGAGGGTTTAGTCCTTGACTTTCGCTAACTGGCATCTGTGTTTCGAAAGATAACAAATCTACGGAAAGGATTTCTTCCCTGTGTGAGCCCACGAGCTGGGGAGCCACGCCCGTGTTATGTACGTACATTGCACTTGCTCAGCCCTCAGTATTCATCTTTCCTCAGCATTGCTCCTTCCTTCCCGAATATGCGACAGTCACGGACGCACTGAGCGAAAAAATACTTAGGATAACTGTATTTTACGACGAATATATCCTGTATGTAGGTAGTATTCAACTGTACTTCAAGTTCCAGGCTACTCATGGCCATCCAGTTACCTTGTCGGATTCCGACCACGTGCGAAATAAGTCCTTGCGCTCGCCATGTCTGCCGCCGACGCCGCTGTTCTTGCTGCTGCAGCCCGTGCGGTCATTCTAGCGTCCCCGAACCACCCCTTCGACGCGGACATTCGCTCGACAGTCTGCGTGTTGCAGCGCGATACTCCCGAGTTTCTTCTTCTTCGCGACAGTGGACAATTGACACTCGTGGCATTTCTGCAAGCATCATTGAAAAGAATTCTGGCGTCCCGCGGGACACCGATAATACTAGAGGTAGGTGATTCATTGGTGGTTCCATTCATTTCTACCCTCCGGTGCTTAGATTCTCGTTGAAGAAATCATCCGTGATCTCGAGGCTGGAAATTCCAACGAGGCATCGCCGCTGCATCCATCCGGCGTCTTCTGCGCAGTCGTCGGCGCCCTCGGTGAAGACATAATCGACACAGGCCGTGTTTTTAGGTGGCTCGACGAGTGCATGGCCGGGATACTAGCTGCAGTGGTTGCTGCTTCTAATACACTTGGGTGAGCTCTATTCTGCCCCCTGAATAAATTGAAATGTTGAGTCCGGCAAGACCTCTTCCCCCCAAGCCTGAACCAGATGAGACCTCGAATTCACCACGAACCGATGCCCTCATTCACTCATTCCGAACCCGCTAGCATCCGGTAGGCCTTGAAGCGATCTTGCATATTATTCACTCCTGAATTTTGAGCAGTCCAACCTTGCCTAGATTTAAATGTGTATGTAGACAGATTTTAGCTACTAGAATCAGTACATTTGAAGCATACTTCTTGCGGTCGCTGGAAATGTGTCCGTTATGCATTCAGTTTGTTGACGACCAAACACAGCTTCCTCTCTCTTCATCCTCACCTCATCGGCGCGATCCTGTTCTCCTCCTCCTCCTCCGTATTTATACCCATTTTATGACCCCATTATGAAATCCACAGCCCCTCTTCCCACTCGCATCCAAGACGCAATCCTCGCGCGCATGGACCGGGTTACCTTCCGCGCCGCCAAACTTCCAACGCTCACCGATGCCGCCTCGTGGACCGATGCTACGTCCAGCAACTCGGAACGCGAAGCCTTCAGGACGATCGGGAAATCAACATTCCTTTTTTTAACGACCCAAGTAGTGAACTCAAATCAAGACTTGCGGCACTCAGAACACCGTGCCGTGCGTCGCTCCATCCTTTCATGCCCGTGTTCTACTCTGAACAGAGAATATAACAGCTTGTTATCGAAGGTCTCATGTCCGCTTCGACCTGTGCACGGATTCTGCTGGCGATCGGCTGGTATGAAAACGTTGCAGGTGCTCCGTGGTATGGAATGACTGCGCCGGAGGTTGGAGATGCGTTCCAGGTGTATCTAGGCGCATATGCTGCTTCTCCCAAAGGCAGCATGTTGCAGCTGAGGACCTGGTTTCGCTACACGTTCGAGATACTTGCGGAGGCGGCCGCTCGCACAATGTATGTGGTTTCAACTGCGGCCCCTTCAGCTTTTGACATTTTAAAGCCAGGCCAAACACACCCGCCGTCCTGAAAAGCCGACGAGGCTCGACCATGTTCAGGTTTCGGAGCACTTGCCGTCCGTGAAAAAACCCAAGAGTAAGACTTCCGCACCTCGTTGACGGATTCATCTGAATATATCCAGTTACGACTATTCTCCAGGTCCGCAAGAAGGGGCTTTCCGGTAGAGTTGCTTTCGTATGCTGAAGAGCTATATCAGTGCTGAAACCTTAATAACCCCCAGAAATCACGAATACGGCTTCTAGTTCCGCGGTTCGTCCTCTTGAATTCTGAAAAACTTCACCAGCTGACGTCCAGGAAAAAGGTAGTGGACAGTAGCATGAACAAGACCATCGCGGGCGTCAAGCGCGCTGCAGAGGGCGACAGGCCAGAGCCAAGCAAGCGGGTACCAGGTATTTACCAATACAATTCCTGATTTCGCTTTCATTGTCCTGATCATCGCCAGGTGGTGTGTGACGTATATTTCAAGGGTGTCTAGATTCTAATGTCCACAGATATCAACGGTGCGACGACAAAGGCGATCCCGACGACAGGCGGAGGACCGACTGCGCGGACACGCGTGAGTCTTCTATTTGCACTGGGGTGCTCGCAGCTGGCCCATTTCATCAAACTTATAGGTTGACAAGTCGCGGAACAAGAAGCTTGGAACGCGCGCCACCACCCGCCAGCCCTCTTCCTCACTTCCCATCGCTGGCCCCTCCTGCGCCCGGGCCACAGTCCCCACAGGCGATTCTGGCTCTACACACACTGCAACGACACCGCCCCGAGGCCGCACTGGCAGCTCCTGGAGCTCGCCAATTGTTCTCAGTCCCTAATGGACCAAAACACTCCTTTTCCGCCACAATCATTTGCTGCAGTCGGTACATACTACATATTTTTTATTAGACACGAACGTCCGCAATGTATAACGAACAGACTACCAATGAAGAGACATGTACGGGAAGAACACGGGCGCAAGATTGCACTCAGTCGGCACATAGAGCCAGCACTCATAGTGTCCAGCAGATCCTGACAATCCGGACTGCCCGTCGAGTGAGAGATCCTTGCTAAATTGTGAACGTATCGTCGTCAATCAATTGAGAGCGATGAACTACGGAGAGGCCGAGCGGGACTTGCCGGTATGCGACTCAAACGTCGCGCGCAAAACGTAGAAGTGATTTGGACACATTTCCCTCGAGTAGGTATGCAAATGACATTATATTAGGGCTGGTAGGAATAAGTAAGATCTCCCCGAAGGAAGAAGGTGGGGAAAAAATTGGTGCACAGCTGACCGCACGAAGCAGGTCGAGCATTGCGAAGTCCGATGATCTTTCCAACCGACCGCTAATCACAAATGCACGAACAACAGAATAATCCTCTCCCATACCCCAGTCCGTCGAGTAGCAGTCGGAGTCGAAGTCGAAGTCGAAGTCGAGTCGAAGGTGGAGGATCAGGACTGGTGCGAAAAAAATCCTAACACCTCGCCAACTGGCATACGGGTGGCTTGTTCTCGCTTCCAAGCGGCGTCTTAAATCCGAAGATCTCGACCTAGGGAGCCTTTTCAAGGCGAACAGCGCGAGTGAAGTTGGGCCACAGTCATCGCACCTCCTGACTGTCCAAAGGGATCGCCAGGAGGGCAATCTGTGGGGTCTGCACTCGCCAGCGCTCTCCCGTGCATGTCACGCAAGTCCCAGGAGATACTTGGGGGATTCAGATCGTTTCGCCCAGCCGTCACCGTTATATTGTTCTGACCTGGGAAGAAATCAGCATTGAATGCGGGCTTAGATTGATGGGCACGGGAGGAGCGACTGGTCGAATCTCATGGTGCGTGGCCATGCTAAGGATGAAGCGAGTCGTCAGCGCGGAAAAATACGGGAGAATACTGGGGCGTACCTTGCCAGTGCAGGGATTGCGTGGGACGAGGACCTTGAGGCAGGAAAAAAGGTTCAAGTTCGAGACCAAGGAAGCTCGCGGAAGCTCACTTGCCTTGGCCAACGGTGAGACGAGGAAGAGACGAACGCGCTGTGGGATGCGAATTGTCAGCGCAGTGCCATGAGCGATAGATTGACTTACAAAGGATGAAGGGGAGCGACCAGAATGAGGATCTTGGACGAGCCGGTATAGGTGTCTACAGCGTCGGTGAGATGAGGAGAGAGTGAGGGATGCGTCGACGCTGCGGACCAAGACTCGTCAGCGCAGGAATAGATATGAGCACAACCTGCTTACTAGAGTTCAAGGGGATCGAGTTCGAGAGGGACCACTGGAAACCATGATGGTGGGCGTTGAGAGCAAGAACGCCAAAAGAACGCAATAGTGTGGCTGACGTTTGTGGAGGTTTGTCGTTGTCGTAGCCCCAAACCAAACAAATTTGGACAAAAAAACCCGGAGGCGGTGCGGAATGTGCAGTCTGGTTGCATCTTCAGCATGCAGGATTCGGGTCTGCACAGAATGTGCTGCATTACAGGCTGGTGGACTGCAGAATTGCAGATTTGGATATCGCCGTCATGGAATCGTCGAACTGGTAAGCTTTGCAGTTGGTAATGTTTTAACACCTGTCGCAAGACCAAAACGAACGGAAAACGCGACTGGAAGGATTCCAGAAGGAAGGAACATAGAAAACGCGCGGAATGGTCCAGACACGTGACCGCGACACTTGGATTTGGGACGCTTCTTTCTGCCTCCGAGTCGCAGATTTGAGTGAGCCATCCGTCAAGTTGTCTGTTCAGCTGCGGAAAGTACCGAAACGATCGTATAAAGCATAATAACTCGACTTGGAAGGTAAAGGATATACGGAAGTGGAGATATTTTGGATCGATGGCTTCGGTGCTATGATCTACATACTCTTCGGGTATCTGCCCGCGGACGGCTGTGTGCGTAAACCGCGCGCACCGTTCCTCGTGTCCACGAACCAGGTGCGGTCCCAAGTGCTGCCGTCGCCGAGCGAGCGTGAGGCTCAGGTCGTTCCGCACGTATCGAGGCTGCAGCTTTGATCAACAGCTGTATAATGAAGAACAGAGCTGTGCCACTTACCAGGGGTGCCCTCATAGCTGATGTAAATTGTGGTCCAAGTCGCTTTTCCCTGCGTCACGGTCGCGGTCGCGTTAAGTCCAGGACTGAGCTGTCGGCGCACTTTCAGGCTTTGGAGTGTAGCTAGCCGTTGTCTGGGTCACGGGCGCGCTGGCGGTGGTACTGGACCTGTGTGCCAGGCCAGCTTCTCGAAAGCCGGCGAAGTTGGGGATCCGGACTCGACGGCGCCGATGAAGAAAACAACGCCCTGCGCGCATCGGGCTTCCTGTCGGACCTGTCCACAGTATCCCCAGATCGGCGGAGTCTGAGGGGACATGATTAGAAACGAGTTCAGAGCGCAAAAACGCAAACTCACACGTCGTTCACGGTGGTGCTGAACGGGCATCCACGAAATAGCGTAAAACCGCTATAGTTTGAGTTTAAGTAGGGGTATAACTGAGCGCTTTGCAAGCACTCGAAAAGCTGCAGTGAGCTAAGGTGTGTTTTTACTCGCTGCACTCAAGCGGGTTAACAAACAGTACGAACGAGGTTACGAGGTCGCCAACGGACACGTAGATGTACGATGGGAGCCCTGATGATGTGCTTGACAGGCTCAGTTTACTCGCTGCACTGAAGAGGGTTAACAAATAGTAAGCAATCAAATATAAATCAATGAACGAGGTTACGATGTCGCCAATGGACACATGGATGCGTGATGGGAGCCTTGATGATGTGCTTGACCAAGCTCAGGAGCGCACATCTGGGGTGGAGGCTTAATTAACGGCTGTATAAAGAAGAGGAGGAAAGCGACGCTTACACGGCGTACTTTCGTAACTCAGGCCCAGCTCGATTGGCCCAGAACCACGGTCGCCATGGCTCGCCATTGCTCCGGTCGGACGATCGGCAGGGGAACCCATCGGCGCTGAGGCTGAAGCGTCGACTGTGAGGACCGCGAAATGACGCAGCGCTTGAGGGCGGCATCGCTGATACGTGCCATTAGGTATCTAAAGCTACGATGAATATAATAGAGGATATTGCACACCTCAGATCGAGCTCATCGATGTCATGTCAAGATCGCCGAGATTGGAGCGACTATGTCTAGCGGCAGTCTCGGACTGCGAGACTTATGTTAATGCCGGCCCCCGGGCCAAATTTATGGAAACTGTAAACATACAGCGCTGCGTGTTGAAGGTGGCGAAGAAGGCTGCTGAAACTGATAAACCAAAGATGAAAATATTGTTGGATTATTGTAGTGATAGAGACCCTGTTAGCGGGGAAAAGGTTGTGGCGTTTGCGCAGAGCCAGAGCTGATTCCAGCAGCGGCCGCAGCACAATTGATAGACGGGAAGCGAAGGAAAAAGGGATAAGGGAAGACTTGACTTCTGACGGCGCATAGCCTGCATCCTGTGCGCAATTTTAGTGGGAACATCAGACGAGACTGAGAAAGAGTTTGGATGAGTTCTGGAGAGCGTCGCATGTGATGGGAGGTAGTAAAACGCCGACGGTGTTCCGCTCCAGCTCTCGGATGGGATGTGCCGGTCAATGCTTTCATGTTCTTATCTTGAGAATGTGCCCTGTCTGACTGCCTGATTTTCCGCTCCTTGGACGCTTCAAGCTTCAGGGATTAATTTATGGTGCAACGCAAGCCTCAGGGTTCAAGACGACTGACTCACCTCGAACTGCGCTGTCCTTGCAAGTTTTATGACTGGAATGGTCCTCGAACTCACGGCGGTCAACGTTCGGTTGCCTTCTGGGGATTGTCATGGGCCAGACGGATACCTTTCGCAGACCAGACATCGCGGGCCAGCTTCTTCGTCAAATGATTGTCTTTGTCAAAATCTGCCGAGGTCAATACAAAATCTGAACGGGAGGTCCAAATCGCAGGCGAACCTTGGCTGCATCTCGACACCGGTTGTTTTGGCGTCCTATCTACCACCATACCCATACCCTAGAACTTTGGATCGGTAGTCCCCAGGCTAGCGGGAATCAGGATTCACAAACGGGCGTCGCAGTTAACCAGACAATATCGTGCGTATTGGGTATCCACAGGCAGAGGCTCGCCTGTCGGTAATTACCTTCATCCTGGACGAAAAAAGCTTCCGGTTGGTGTCCAGCATCCCTCAAGCCAATCCCTGGAGCCTGGGAAGGGGAGAGAGAGAAAATGGCCACGTCGTTCGGGCCGAAGAAAATCTCCTTGTGGCCGGCGCCTTTCTCTGTCAAACCCACCAATGCGGATATCTCCAGCCTCGATTTGGCCCGATTTTTATACACGGCGCTCTTGACCATCACTCTGTGAACTCTCGACGGAAGCGGAATACGCTCAACTGTCGCGAAAACTCCTTCAATCGACTTCAAGTCGACCTTCTTAAGCTCTCGCGATCCTCCCGGTCCCAGTCACTATCGATCCTCAAGGCCTGAAGCCCAACCCATGGAGGGACTCGAATGTTCCACGGAGCGCGAGCACGGCACATATGTACGCCTCGCCAGCCAGACTCTTCCGTCATTTCTTTATCTCTGGTATTTCAGCATTAACCAGATCCGCAATCACAAGGTCACAAATATATGCCCATCCAAGGTGTACGACTTTCCCTCACATCCCACGTCCTTGGCATTCGCTTGATTGTGTCCCGGATGAAGTTCGAATCTCCGCGGTCGTCAACCCTTTCCGAACTTCCCTTTCTGCATCGCGAGATGAAGTGATGCCGATTCGACCTTGGAAGTTGCGCAGGAGGTGCTTTCGCATTTATCGATATCAATCGAGTACGAAGCGCGAGAAGGTCGGACTTCGATTTTGGTCGGAGTCCCGAGATCCTCAGTTCGAATATCACAAACCACATTTCTTTCGAGCTCTTGATAACTATTGCCACAGACAGATAGTATAGTATGTTTAAAGGCCATGCATGTGTTGGTGTTTTGGCAGAGAGGCTTTGTGCCCCGACTCTGGATGTCATCGAATAGGTTCGAGCCTCGGTATCTATAGTCCTTTTTTCTGCTCTCTGCTTTTTTCTTTTTCACGTCGTCCTGTTGATATGTTCATTGTTCATTCCCCTAACACACCGTGCGTTCTACTCAAATTTATACATGTTCCCCCAGCTGTGTTGTTCAAACTCAGCTGCCCTCCTTTTGCCCCACCTCACTATGCCTAGCATCTGATATGTATGTGGCTGCAACCAACCTCCCCTGGATATTTCTCACGCAGTCGTGCACCTGTGCCGCTATTCCTGTCCCATTCTTATACAGCCTTATTGGGAATCTGGCCCTTTTCTTGTCATGGATAATGCTGATTTTCGAATCAGTGTTCATGTCTTCAAGACTCATTGGATCCTCAATCCATGCCTGTTCTGTTTCAAACCGTGAGAATTGGACAGGGTAATTAAAATTACAACTCACACCATTTACAGAGCTGAAATCTGGCTCCGACGGTTTCAATTCGGATGGTTCAGACAGTTCGGACATGATTTCGGAGAGCTGAAAGAAAGCCTAGTATGTTAGTCGGGAAAATAAATGGAATCCATTCTTACCTCCCTCGAGATCGGATTCATCATCAGGTTCTGCTTGAGAGGCTTGGCCATCCAGTCCATAGGAAGTAAAATACCACACGAGCAGATTAACAGCATCTCACCGCTCTTGAATCAGCAAACTGAGTTCTACATCATTTAGATCAGGGAGTGGTTTCAGGCTCAACCGTTCCACAGTTGAAAGATCTGCAGGCAGACGAGAATAAAACTTCCACATTGTAGGGGTTACTGCTGATGTCGCAAAAAATCCGATTTGAGTTGTAAGCCAAGATAGCGCCTTTCTGAGCTTTATAGGAAAACGGAGAAAGTTATAGGACCTTGCAAGTATTTATAACCCCTTATAAGGACCTATAATCACTTACAATTTAAAAGTACCTCTCTCAGGTTGGATTCAAAGTCCAATATTGGTGACATACGTTCAATTTGAGTGGAACCCACTCTATAAGGCTCGAAAAGGCGCTATCTTGCCTTATAACTCAAATCGGATTTTTGCGACATTGCTTTTAACTGCGACTGAAAATCCCAGGCTGCATCCAGTAATATCGGACCCAGGCTGCCGAAATGGAGCACAGCTTCTGCAACCACCCCGATATCAAACATTGAGGGAGTGTCTGCCATGTTTGTTTCCACCGGCAGCTTAAAGACATTTTGTGTGCCTTTGCCTCTGCATAAGTCATTTCCTATGTAGGCAGGGTCAGATGGTTCCAATTAAACCATAAGAATCTCATAGACAATGATAACACCCGAGAGCTAGTCACACAAACTAGCTGGCGATGAACTGCTAGGTCACGGGCATATCTGCCTGGCCTTAGCTGTGAATCTAGATGCAACTTTAAAAACATTCACAGACCTATCGACATCCTTTGGGGTCGCCATAGTCATAAAACTGTTGGGATCACGTTGGCTGTTCAACTCCATGCTGCACCTGAGAAATTTCCTGAGATCAATTATCCATGCATGGAATAAACCAAGAAATAAATCCACTACTCCACATCCAGCAAGTGGCGAAGTTGGATCTGTCTTAACACTGTCCAGATAGAAGCAAATTTCTTCGGATCTGTAAACCTGCCGCCCCCAGTTTACCTACCAATCAGTACTTACATAAGCTAGTCTACCTTTTGCCTTACTCTGTCGCCATATGCGCTCTCTCCCGAATAAACTGTGGTCTTGTTGACTTCGTGTGACTTCGCCTTCAGTGTTTTCCTGCTCGGCCAGTGGGTCTCCAGGATCCAACCAAACTGACTTCCAAGTCCCATGCAGTGATTTACATCAGAATATAAACACCTATCCATTTAAAACCACTCACCGGATAATTGTAGAGTTTCGTCTCTGGTGTACTTTCCAAAGGCACGGGTTCGTTGATTTCCAGCTGATATCAATACACTTGATACAGAATGACGGTCCAAGGATGATCCTATTTGTTTCACCGATGAATCACCGCAAACTTGCTCCAGAAGTCGAATACAATATCTGTCGGCATCTAGTTTAAACTGAGCTACTTTGCATTTACCTGGAAACCGGAGAGGTTTCAGCTTCTCAACATCCCTAAGGGAGAGCCAGTAGGTCTATCACAAAGCTCAAGTCACATTTGGATGAATTTAGATACAGATATTCACCCTAACATTATTATCCATGCCAGGATATGGCTCTCCATTTCCAACGCGAGTACAACCTTAAAACCATGAGGCTATACCCAGATTAGTGACTCGTTGCAGCCGAAATCGAGAAAGCGAACCTTGGCCGGAGTGACCCCTATCCAATCTTCAATTGTGTATGTGTGGAGAACAATACAAGAGTGGTTCAATCTGTCTTCAATTAGTGAGCAATGAAGATGTCAGCAAAATTTCTGACATACCTCAAGACAGCAACTTTTCAAATTGAGGATAATATCCCGAGCATTGTATTCAACATCTATCAGTTCCATCCCGGGCTTCCTCGGGGCGCAACTATTTTCATTCATTAAAACTCCACCGAGTGTCATGAAACAGATACACATACATTTGGATCATCTAGTACCAGGAAAGGGGCACTCGGCCACGGAGACGGAGACGTGTCAGGTAGTCCGGTGTCCTTGATTTTCTTCTTGCTGCCAACACCCAATTTTGTGAGCCTCGATGAAATGCCAGGCTGGAGTTGGAGAGAAGTCAGAGATGAAAATGAGAAACTCGTCAGGAATGCCTGCTGCATCGGTTGAGGTGGAGTTGCCTGCTGATGCAACAATTTTGTTTCGGTCGGCCCAACATTTTTTTGGTACGCGAGTTTGAATAACGCAGCTGGGAAACATGTATAAATCTGAGTAGAATGCACAATGTGTTAGGGGAATGACTAACGAACGTATCAATAGGACGACATGAAAAAAAAAAAAGCAGACAGCAGTACTACAAATAAGGAGGCTCGAACCCACTCGAGGACAGCCAGAGTCGGGGCACAAAGCCTCTTTGCCAAAACACCAATACACACATGGCCTTTAAATATACTATACTATCTGTCTGTGGCAATAGCTATCAAGAGCTCGAAAGAAATGTGGTTTGTGATATTCGAACTGAGGATCTCGGGACTCCGACCAAAATCGAAGTCCGACCTTCTCGCGCTTCGTAAATCGAGTGTGCTACCAATGGATTTGATTCAAACATATCACTGGTCGTTTTCTTATCTTTTCCCTCCCTCGAGCGCTGCAAAATCTGAGACAAGATCCAAGGGCAAGGATCTATCAAATACAGCCAAATCCGACCGGCTTATTACTCGTGTTCCAAGATGGCCAGATATTGATTGACCTTGCTATACAGAGGCGATTTTCTCTAACGTGCTCCTGGTGAGCGAGCGCAAGACCCCAACTTGACGCCGGAAATCCTCCTCACCTTCGACATCCGGCTCGACGACGCGTGCCCATCCGGGAACGGTTTTAGTTATTCCAATATTACTCGATGTCCGACGTAGACGATTCACGAACCCCGTACTCGGGAATTCACGAAAGTGGGCGATTGACGTTCCTGCAAGGCGCACCCTGCGCCGACTCTGACGCCGCCGCAGACCGACGAGGACATGTACTTGTGCTCTTGCACGCTCATCTTATTGGGCACGGGCGCCACCCGGGGAGCATTAGAGACGTGACCATTTGCGCCCTCTTCACCGCCGTCCGCGACAGTAGCAAGCCGGCTTATCAGCGGCGGAACTTGCCTGCTTATATCGCGTTCTCCCATGTAACTAGTTAACAAAAGACATGTGTAGAAACAGTTCCATCTCGGCATTCTTCATATTGTCATTCGCGCAAGCTACGCCTCCTCCATCGTAACCCACAATCCTCCCTGGTGATGTATGATAATTAACGTTCGCAGGGGGCAGAAAGGAAAACCCTCGCACGGACCTTGGCATACATTGTCAACAGGGTCCCGAAGGTTATCTTCTCCCTGCCCTTCAACGGAGATGACTTCCAACTCGGAGGCGGCTTCGATTCCTCCGGTTGCGCATCGGGAGCGAGATTGAACACCTTGAATTTCTGCAGAAGACGAACGAGGAAGAACGACGCTTCTTGGTATGCGAACTGAATGTAATGCGTGCT
This sequence comes from Mycena vulgaris, assembly GCA_029204335.1. Classification (NCBI taxonomy): domain Eukaryota; kingdom Fungi; phylum Basidiomycota; class Agaricomycetes; order Agaricales; family Mycenaceae; genus Mycena; species Mycena vulgaris. The sequence goes on from JARGYA010000259.1 coordinate 120,519, forward strand.
CAAAACCTCTGCGAACGGACGAAACGCTGGCGCCTACCTGTTGACCGAGACAAATTCTGGGGCCTGCAATATATATATGATGATCAGTTGAGAGCGACGGTCATAGGGTGTAGACAACTTACCCGCGTTGAAGGGAAGGAAGATGTAAGGCTTCGGGCTGAAATATTTATGCAGCCGCTCGTCCAGAAATCTATCCGGGTCGAATTCGAGGGCTGGGATACATTTCAGAAAAAGGTCGATTACGTAAATTGGAACCGTACCGTCGGGACCCCATAAATCAGTACGCCGATGCATCAGAAAGATGGTGCATATAATTCTGGGAGTGTTGGTCACCGTCGGAATAAAGCAACGAAAATTTTGACGAACTTGGCTTTGGCAGGGACATACAACGGCCTACCGCCCGGGGTCGTTGCTGGCCAGGTTGTGGCACTCTTCGCGGATCTTTTTCAAGAATATCAGTGGCTGGCTACTGCACCTGATCCATTGGACTACGCCGGTATACGTGAGACCCTCAACACTTCGGCTTTAAGCAGCTTACACGGGAGGATACAGCCGGAGTGTCTCTGTAAGGCCAGTCAGATCTGAAAACGAATGCGATGTGCAATGTACCATTGATAAATGCCCGGAGGTAGGGCATAGTCTTCATATCGTCGTGTGTTGGTCGCCTGGAGTTTCCGATCTTGTCCATGATCTCGGCCCGAAGTCGCTGAGCTATATCTGGATGTTCCGCAAGCATGTATATGCCAAACGTCAAGGCCGCTGAAGTCTGAAATACGGCGATCAGTATTCCGACAAAAACTGAGGAGTAATTCGGATACGGTATCACGACCAGCCAACAAGATGTTTAAAATTTCGTCTCGGATTGTATCTTTATCTGAGACGCAAGTCAGGATCTTTGAGAATTTGTAAAAGATGGTGGAAACTCACCTAGTTTCCTAAGCAAGAAACACTAGACCAACAGAGAAGGGAGAAAGGCACAGGAAAGAAGTAGGAACGTTGCGTATGATTGAAGCTAGCAAATAGGGATCACAGTAGAAGACAAGAGAAAGATGCTGATGTAAGTAGTGATCATGTGAGTAAATGCGTCTGCGGGTTTACACTCCTCCCCTCTCCGGAAAACGAGTACCACGCCAAAACAACGGGGAATGGATGTAAGGTAAAAATGCATGCCCGGTCCCAAACGGAGCCTGAGCTCGCCCACTATGAGGAAAGGAACCGACTGCAGGAAGAAGGGAAAGTGTTGCCAAGCCGGCCTTCAGTCCATCGGACGAGCGAGCCAGCGGTCGAGCGCTGCGTTGTCGGCGAGGAGGCGTCCCGGAAGCCAGCGGTTGCCTTCGGGTCCGTAGCCAGTGAACTTAACATAATATTGTCGCCCGCGGCCGCGCTTGCGCTCGTCGATGATCTCGTCGACCAACCATTCGTCGTTGCCATCGACGGAGACGGGATCAGGCTCGTCGTTCTTGCGGGAAGGGAATTTTGCATCGTCGTTTTCTACATAGGGTTCGAGTTCAGAGGCGTGAAAGACAGGGTAGACAAGGGGTTGGTCGGCGAGATCAAGGGTGTAAGTCGAGAACTCAGCGTGTTTTTCCAAAATCTTGTATGGTCCATCCCGACGCGGCATGAACTTCGCGCATCTGCCGTCCTTCTTCTGTTTGTAGTGGGTGCGGCGGTTAGTCGTTGAGAGTTTGACGCGGTCCCCGACTTGTAAGTCGTGGTCCGCGCGCCTGTTCTTGTTAGCTTGCTCGGCTTGCGATAGTTTTGCCGTCAAAAGGTTATCTTGAGCCTCTGCGACGTCTGCCGCTAGGCGGTCGATGATTTCTCGTGCAAGCTTCTCTTCCGAGGAAGCGGTGCGCGAGGGAGCGACGATGAGGGGGGGGATTACGCGCGGGGATCTGCCCATGCGCAGCTGGAAGCCAGAGAAGCCCGTGGACGCGTTCATGGTGTTCATCATGTCGAAGCGTACACGTGGCAGGGCACGGACCCAACCCTTCTGGTTGCGGCCAACGTGGTAGCGGAGGGATTGGTTAACTGTCTTGTTTGTTCTTTCGCTCGCGCCGTCGGTTTGAGGGTGAAAGGCGGTGGAGCATTTTAGCTTTACCCCGGTCAGTTTGTGAAGGGCCTTCCAGAAGGTAGACATGAATAGTTTGTCTCGGTCAGAGACAATGTCGAGCGGCAGTCCGTTTTCACAGTACCAGTGGTCGAAAAATAGCAGGGCGAGTTCTGGCGCTGTTAACTTCGTAGTTGCAGGCACGAGGCGGATGTCTGAACCCAGGCGGCAAGTGAAGGTGATAAGGGAGTTGAACCCTTGGTCCTTTGGCAGCGGTCCGATGAAGTCGATTGCGACCGAATCGCCGCGCTGTTCGGGAATAGGCAAGGGATGCAGAGGTCCAGCCTTCTTCTTGGCCGTGCGACCCTTATTACGTTGACAGTCCGGGCATCCTGGGATATAGGCTTTCTCCAGGTCGGTGCGCATATTCGGCCAGTAGTACGCGTCTCGGAGAGCTTGGTAGGATTTGTCAAAACCGAAGTGGCCGAGGTTGTCGTGAGCGAGTTGGAATAGCATTTCGCGCAGGTCGCCAATGCGGGGAATCACAAGACGACCTGCTACGAACCAGAGCCCGTCGCGCGCTTCGAGGCCGGGAATGCCGGTCGACGCGGACTCAAGCTTTTTGCACCAGGAGTCCTTGGCGTATCCTTCGCGAATAGATTCCAGAATCTTCGCGTCGGCAGTGACCTTGAGGACGGAAGCGATAGGTAAGGATGATGGCGTGACAGGGTTGGTAGTCGCAGATTTTGTCAAGCAGCGTGTAGCAGTAAAGGGAGAGGATGGGGCCATGGGAATGATCGCCGCGATTGTAGCCACAGTTTCCTCATCGCCATCTTGTAGCCATGGCGCAGGTCCGGGTTCGGTTGTCAGCGAATCGTCGAAATCAGTCCTGGATAAGGCGTCTGCGACGGTGTTGTCAGGTCCCTTGACGTAGACGATCGTGCAGTCATATTGTGCCAGAAACTCCATCCAACGGGCTTGTCGGCGAGAAAGGTCTTTTTGGGTATCAAAGTTTTCGAGGGTCCGGTGGTCCGTGTACACCGTGAATTGTGAGCCTATGAGGTCCACACGCCAGCGATGTAAGGCTCTCATGATAGCGAGTAATTCTTTTTCGTGCACGGGGTAGTTGAGTTCGGCATGTTTGAAGGTCATTGAGTCGAAGGCTACGGGTCTTGCTGTTTCCCAGGTCGCGCCAAAGGATAGTATTGCGCCCGAGCGTTTGTCGCTGGCGTCGCATGTGACAAAAATCTTATTTTCGCCAGGATCCTCGTGGTTTATCGTCGTTACGCAGTCAGCGCTCAGGACGATCTTCTTGATTCCGTCGAAGGCGTTCTGGTGCTCACTTGTCCAACTTGGGAAACTTTTATCGCACTCCTTCGTCGTGAGCTTCTCCAGGACCATTGTATGGTCCGCGAGATTTGGTAGCAAGAAGGCAAGGTAGCGTACAACGCCGAGGAAGGCGCGAACATGGGTTGAGGACTTCGGCTGAGGCCAGTGTGCAATGCGGTCGACCTTTTTGGGGTCTGCCTGAATTCCGCGTGCGGAGATACGATGGCCAAGGAAGTCGACTTCGTATTGAAAAAGTTTAGTCTTCCTAGGGTTGCAGTAGAGGGACGATTTCCTAAGAGCGTCGAAGACCAATCGGATGTGTTCCTCATGTTGTTCGACGTTGTCGGACCAGATGATAATATCGTCTAGGTAGACGTGGCAGATCTTTCCGATGAGCTCGCGCAGGGCTGCCGTAACGCGGCGCTGTTGAACTGAGGGAGCATTACGCAAACCCTGAGGCATTACGAGCCACTCGTACAGTCCAAGAGGAGTGTTAACTGCTGTATATTTTACGGAATCGGGGTGCATGCGTGTTTGAAAGAAACTGTCCGTGAAATCGATTATGCTCCAGATTTTACCTTTAGAGCAGTCTGCAAGTATGTCGTCGATACGAGGAAGCGGGAAAGAGTCGCGCTCGGTGGCGGCGTTCACCGGTCGGAAATCATTTACCCAGCGGGGTAAAACAATCTTGTCGGCTTTGGGAATTAGAAAGGCGGGTGATGCGTGAGGTGAAGACGAAGGACGGATGCGGCCCGCGTCGAGGTGCTGCTGTATGAGGGTCTGCCATGCCTCCTTATACTTGCGGGGGCTCTGGTAAGAACGAGTCTGGAACTGGAGGTCCGCTTTTTCTGTCTTGAGTTTGATTTCGCAGTAGACGTCGGTAGGTAGATCATTGACATGAGGCATCGGTTCGAAAATCACATTGTATTCGGATTTAAGCTTTTCTGCTCGTTTACTGAGTTCGTCCCAGTGAGCGAGTATTTCGACTCGTTCGCGAACGGCGGCGATGACATCTATGGGTTTTACATCTTCGAAGAGGTCTTCGGCTTCCATTCGGAGGCGGCGTGAGTCACAGACAGCATTGAGTTCTTGCATCATCGACTTGTGGTCGCGATTCGTTTTGCGTAATTTTTCGCGGAGTTTCATGCGGGGCGCGGGGGCGATCTTCGGCGGCGGGGGATTCATAAGGTCGAAACCACAACGTTTATCGATCACGGTGCGAGATTCGTGGTCTATTACAATATGGTTACGTTCAAGCCAAGGGAGGCCGAGTACAATGGGGGCGCAGAGGCCCGGTGCGATCAGAGCGCGTACGGAAGAAGAAGACCAAGCTTGGTCGATCGAGTGGGTACGTAGGTTCACATAGTGCGTAAGGGAAATTTCGGTGGGGGAAGACGAATCGGAAAGAGCAAGAGACACGATCTCGGGGGTGTGCAAAAGAAATCTTCGTAGTTCCAGAGCGTCGGCGAGGGCTTCATTTATGATTACTAGAAAAGCCCCGTTGTCAATGAGTGCTTTAATGCGGACGGGGAAGGAGCCGTTGGGCCCGTCGAGCAGGCATTCCCACATGAAATGGGGAACGGAGTGCGGGATGGGAGTACTCACGAGCGAGAGGTCATTGTCCGTGTCCACGCTACCGCTCGTGTCGCTGTCGCCGGTGATCGGGGGCATGACAGCGGCGATGGTCGACTTGGAGGGACCGGCGGCGGCGGAGGACGAGGATTTGCCTTTGCGGGCCTTGCGGGCGTCGGCGATTACTTTCTCCGTGATGACGACGTGGTTCGCGGCCGTCATCGGGTCGGGACAATCAGCGAAACGATGGCCTGCGAAGGGTACGCGGCAGCGATTGCAACCTTCATTCTCGCGGAGGAGCGTGCGTTCCGCGTCAGTGAGTTTCGGCGGGTAAGGGTTCGAGGCGGAAGCGGAGGAGGAAGGTTTGTTGGACGAGCCCTTGCCTGTCTCGCGGCGCTTGGAGGAGCGGTCGTCGTCGTCGGTCTCGCGGTTGCGTCGCTTGTTTTCCTTATTCGCGTCGGCGAACAAGCGGCGCTGGATGTCGAGCGAACGGCGGCGTTCCTCGTCGATGCGGTTGACCGCGCGGATGTACTGGTCAAGGGTCATGGCGGGTTTGGCGACGAGCTCCTTGAGGTCCTGGTTGCGCATGCATACGAAACGGAGGTCATCGACCATGCCCGCCTCGAGCTGGTGGCGGATCTGGACGTCGCCGATGGGCGCCGTGTCAGCGAGGAGGGACGTGTGCCCGATGAGTGCGGTAGCAAAGGCGTCGAAGGTTTGGTCGTCTGTTTGGCGCATGCTAATGATGTCCGTGCGGACCTGCGTTTCCCAGTCGGTGTCGAGGAACTTGTCCTTGAATTCTTTCATGAAGGCGGGGAAGGTGAGGGTGACGAGGCGGGCACGCTGAGTGGACGGGCGAACCCAGTTTGTGAAGTGGGGGTCCATGAAGCAGCCCAGGATCGTTGCGACCTGCTTCTCCGCCGCGACATCCTTTGCATTGAAATAGTTCACGCAGGCGAGCTCCATGTCGTCGATTACGAGCGGCGTGAGCTCGCCGGCATGAAGCGTAGGGAGCTTTGACGCGTGCCGCTCGACGTATGCATATTTGGAGTTCGCGGGGGCCATTGCGAGCGACGTGTCAGAGTCGGTGGACGAGTCGGAGGGACGAGGGGCGAGGCGGCGGGGTGGGGGAGCGGGGCGTTCGGGGGACGAGGACGTGCGAGGTGGGGGAGTTCCAGGTGAGGCGGATGATCGTGGGATCTGGCAGGGTGACGAGAGTGGGGAGGAGGAGCCTGCGTCTGGTACGGGACGCTTTGGCGATTCGGAAAGGCGCGCGGAGGCGCGAGTGCGGGCGTGGGTGGGAGTCGAAGGCTGCCGACGACTCAGGTTGGGCAGATTGGCCCGTTGGGGCTGGAAAAAAATTTGGGGGGTGGCTGTGTCGGGTGACGTGGCGCCTGGAGGAGGACGGTGGTGAGCTCTATGAGCCCGTCGTCGAGGCACGGAACGTCGAGCGAGTCGTTCGCGTCCCAGATGGGGTTGGCGAGGGCGACGTCGGCAGGGCGGAACCGAAACGGAGGCAAATCGGTCGATTGCTCCCGTTCGGCGGCCGCAACGGTGGATACTTCAAAAAAAGTGGAAACTCACCTAGTTTCCTAAGCAAGAAACACTAGACCAACAGAGAAGGGAGAAAGGCACAGGAAAGAAGTAGGAACGTTGCGTATGATTGAAGCTAGCAAATAGGGATCACAGTAGAAGACAAGAGAAAGATGCTGATGTAAGTAGTGATCATGTGAGTAAATGCGTCTGCGGGTTTACAGATGGAAGCCAAACCTTCCGTTGTCTCCAACAAGTGACTGAGAAGGCTGTCGGCCTTCGGCTTGGAGTCCTCGGGCTCAGTGTGACGCCGAGCTTTGTCTTGCAATGCGTCGTTCAGAATGGGTTCAATAAATTGGTCGATGACCTTTGGATGAAATTGTTAACGTTCAGATTGTGTACGGGGTGCATGCATACTTGGCGATGTGGCTTGACTCGATCTTGCCAAAATTCTGTCAAGGGCCACTTGTTTCCAAATCGTGATCTCCCGACATGGACCTGCTGGCCCTTGAGCAAAGTGTCTACGAATGTGTTGGACGGATGGTTCAGGAATGAATCAGGGTTTTTCTGGGACGATCCACGGGGGTAGGCAAGTCCGGCAGAAAGCGACTCGACTGATTTCCCAAACAAGAATTCCGTGCCCGAGTCTAATGTAAAACGGGAAGCGACGTTTTGGAGATTTATCAGATATCTGAGAAGGAAGATGCGACGTGTCTACCTGAATGTCGACGGCATATCCCTGGCGCAGCCTCGCTGCCGCTTGACGGATAGCGTCGTTCGCGTGCTTGTCAAATATATCAAAGTCAGTTATGCGCTCTGGGTAACGTTAGACTATGAGGGACGACATGCGAAGAGATCCACACCTCGAGAGAAGAATGGTCGCGTCATGGATCTATGAAACCTGCCCTCGAGTTATTTAGAGTGATCTCTGCATCGTGATACATGTACGCACTTCCACATCTCATCTACATCCCAATTTTAAACTTTGAGCGGCCTCAATATACGCAGTTACACGCACCGTCAGTGTTGAAGACTCCTATACCGGAATCAGAATATATATGAATGCCAACACGACAGGTCTCACCTGTTCCGAGGAATGCATTATTGCGGGCAGCGTCATCAGGGCCTGTGAAGCATATTAGGGATATAATTGGCCAGTGATTCGATTATATGAGCACCTTTCCAAAAATTAGCAAAGTCTGTTGCCAACATTGCCTATGCAAACAGATGAGTAGTCATAATAGCAGGCAGATAAACCCGTTCTAGCCTTGATGTACGCCGGCTCGGTGGTTCCAATCTATATCCTCTGTCAGTCGAGATGCATTTCCGGTGCAACACCATTCTTACCCGATCTTCAAACAACAATCTTACTAAAACCGTATTGCCATACTGCTCGAACCAATCACTAAAAGTCTCAGCTGAGATTGATTTAATTAATGGCGAAAAAAACAAGGAGTAGCAGACGATTCACCAGGATATCCCGAGTCCAGCGTCTTGCCCAGTAAAGCCAGGTTGGTGAATCCCCCCGGCCAGCGATCTGGGATCTGAGGGATAGGGACTGCCCCCCGCCGTTTAACATCCATCCATGTCGTTATACTGGTGTAAAAAATATTCAACCCAAAGAGAACAGGCTGTGCAAGGAACGCGGCGAAGACGGGGACCCACTGCGATCCTTGGAGCTGGGGCATCCTGCTGAGTATAACATAAGTTGCAACGGAGGGGAGAGCTATGACTGGCAAAGTGCGAGAGAGATAGAGAATGCCGGGGGGTACAACCATGGCTGGGGAAAGCAACGGTCCGCCGCATACGGTGACAGTCACGGTCACGACTCGGTGGGTCCAAGTCGGGGATCTTCATAGTGGCAGATGACAGATCTTCTCCCGCTCCGAAAGGCGGGTGTCCTAAGAGCCGAATGTGTCAGATCGGCACAGTGCCCCCTTCAAGATTGGGCGCCGTATTGCCGGTGCCTGGGAACACCGAGACCCAAAGTGCTTTGACGTCGGCATTTCTCATCCACCATGCGGGTAATTTCGAGGTACATCAGATTTCTGGTGAGGTCTGCTGCCAGTGTGGAGTGAGTGTACTGGCTAATAAAAGGACATCTGGTGTATAGGATTCCAGCAAAAGTTATGAACCCACAGACCATACTTGCCCAAAGCGACCTGTTCACCCGGGCGGTACATGACTTTCGTCTTCCAAAAGAGCAACGACAGGAAATAACCCACGAAAGGGCAAGGGCTATTGCATTGTCGTTCGGTAAGCTCATGCATACTCGCATTCCGTTTACCCACTTATTCCACCCACGCATCAGACCTGACCGTTGAAGACGTTCTAACATGCACGGAAAAATTCTGGGACTCCACTTTACATCCAATCAACTTGATCGACGGCGCCGCGACTGCATTGTGGACAATTCACGTAAATCTCGCCTGTGGGACACTGAGTCCGTATGCGGCCAGTCAGCCCCACATACGTGAATTATGTCGCAGGATTCTTGCCTTCGAGGTCACGTATGTATTCACGTCTTCGTGTTCTATTCCGGACTCAAGGACTCTCTAGAGCACATTATATGCTGACGGAAGTTGGACACGGGCTCGACGCTCAGAACATCGAAACAACAGCGGAATTACGTCCCGATGGAGGCTTTGAAATCCACACTCCGAATCCTGGAGCGGCCAAGTCAGATTTCACTCTCTTTGAAAACATTCGTTCTTACTTTCGACTCAGATTCATGCCAGCAAGCATACCTGCAGGAGGTGTGCCGAGGATTGCGGTGGTAATGGCGCGACTTGTGGCCCAGGGCCGGGATTGCGGCATACGACCGTTCGTCGTTCCTCTAAATGATGGGAAATCGATGTACGAAGGGGTTTCGTGCCGGTGTGGTTTTTTTGCGCGTGTCCTTGTGTCCTAAAAGTTGATGGAGAAACCTAGTGTCCTCCCAGACCGTTCTGGAACCCGGCCTGTCGGGCATGCGATCACTTCCTTCAACCGTGTTCGACTACCGGCGACAGCCTTTGTTGGCGATATCAAGTCCGCTCTCCGCCCCAGAATCCAATTTTTGACGAGTATTTGGCGTCTTGGGATCGGATCCGCCACGATGGCAGCACTCTGCATCCCCAGTCTCCGGATCTGCGCGTACATTGCTACCCAATATGCTAAACGACGGACGGTGGTAAACTCTCAAGGCGCGGTCGTCCCGATATTATCATTTCGCACCACGCAGGTGCCGATACTTCGGGCGTTGAGCCAAGCTGCCGTTCTCGAGGCTTTCTACAAAGAGCTCCGCCCGTATTTCTCGGCCTCAGAGCATCTTGATTTGTCTTCTGTCGTGGATATACGCAACGGTCTTGCCGCCGTATTCAAAACATTGTCGATCCATCACTACCGTGATTCCAGTGTCGCTCTGACCGACCGCTTGGGAGCACAGGGATTATTCACTGAGAATCAGTTGGTCTCGATGGAGGTACGTCGTTTTATCCAGAGTTTCGTGGGTAATAATCGCGGTACTTCAGATGGAAATACGAGGAATGACGATAGCCGAAGGGGACGTAACGGTCATTTGTATCCGTGAGTTGAGTTCAATCACGTTGATCTCAGAATTTATCCGTCACTTTCGCCAGGGCTTGCTAGCGAGTTGCTCCTCGGCCGCTACAATCTGCCCGAACCAAGATATCCAAGCTACCCGTTGGCACTTCACGAGAAAGCCGTTTTTGCTGAAATGAAGGAGCTTTTGAAAGGGATGAATAATAGGCATAGGTCCGATGAATTCAACCGGCTGCTCCTACCGCGCTCCGTCAGCCTAGTCACTGCCATTGGTCACCGAATGGCCCACGAGGCGGCGATCGACGCAGGGGTAGATCCTCTACTGATCGACCTGTACCGGACCGGCGCAGTTATCCAGGATCTTGCGTGGTATGTGGAACGCGGGATTTCATCACGCATGGATGCGATGGCAGCGGAGGACGTGGCCCTGACGCAGGCATTCCCAAACCTCGATAAATTTGTGGAGGACACTGGGTGCGAACCCTGCATCCATGCCCCGATTATTTCAGCATCATCGTGGAACAATTATGTCGCGCAACTTCCTTTGCTCGGGCGGGCAAGTGCGACTCTTCCACTCGAACTTGCCAGGCTCTGATTCCTGAAGTGCCGGTCCTTGCAATTTACCTGGTTATTTATGTGAAATATGATTGTGATGTATAAATCCTCGAATTCTTCACGTCACTGTGGGAAAATGGGTGAGGGCTAAATATTTCAACATGTTTTTTTTGGACCTGTTACGCCGCGGCCGACGCAAGCCGACGCTTACGCAAGCCATAATCACGTGTCCGCGCGCGCAGCCACCTCGACGTTGCCTCGACGCCTGTATCTTCTTTGTATCTCCGCGCACGCGAAAGCCTCCAAATCCTGGGGCCAGCCAGCCGTCCATGTGCACGTCACCTTCCGCGACTGGATCCCGGGCACAAGTATGCTCGCTACTTGGTGGCCCTTGTCAGCAACCTCATCGACGAGGACCGCGTCCGCAATGAGGATGACTTGGTCGACTAGCGCGTGGTGGGGCATTGGATTCGCGCTGATGGCGAGTGAGTTGGTGCGTTGGGTTTTCGTCATTCCAAGCCACAGATAATATTAATGCTAAATTCATGCGTAGACGGTGCTTAAATATGTACTCCCCGACCAGTTCAAACCTACGGCTATTCGAAAATCTCGCAGAACTTCGCCCTCATGCTGTCCGTTATCATCCTTTGGATCGCCCAGAGCGCGAGCAGCGAATACGAATACCGCCTCACCCTCTAATACACTTTTATCGCCTACCGTTCTCTAGTTTTGACGCTGAGCTCTGCATTCCATCTGGGCTCTATGCCCTTCCCTTCCAGTCTGGATTGACGTCAACCAGCTCACATTCTTCTGGATCTCTCGCACTATGGGGTACCTATGCAGCAGGTCTTTGCACCGACCCTGTACGCGGTCATCGGCTGAATCCACATGCCGCCACGCTTCCCTTCCTCTGCTTCACAGCCGTGGGTCTTGCCATTGCCGATGGGAGTGGACCCACCCATCCTCTCGATTCTCTCAATTACACAAGCGTCTTTGTGGCGCGGCGCGGTACGTCCTTTGAGACTCCGGGCATCTTCACCGCTCACCTCTCCGTTGTAGCACCCGCATAAGCAAAGACGGAGGTATGCCGACAGCATGCTCAGCCTAAGGTCGCATCGCGTGGATGTGCATCAAGTCAGCCACTCCTGGCGCGCAGGATCCTGTGCGCGATGGTGTGTAACGAGCACGAACACGGTGGCGAGGGCAGCCACACACGGCAGCCCCGTGTGCTCGGCCCATTGCGAGGGCTCGCGGCTCGCCCCGCCCCGCGCCGCGCGTCTACTCACGGCACGCCGGTGTCGCTCCGTCGTCGGAGCTGGTCATTAGGCCCATCGAAGCAGGCCGCACGCGAGTCTATCTATTCTCGGCTCGCGGCACGTGTGTCCATCCCCGGCAGTCAAACAAGAATCAGAGTCAAGTGCGACCCCGCCCGTTTCGCGTGAACGTGGACGTGTGCTGCTGCAGCTATGCGTTTATGTGCCGCCGTGAGTGTCGAAGCCGCACGAGCCCCGTCGGTGCGAGTTCGCCCTGTGCGCGGCTGGTGCGGCTGTGGTATTGGCGCCTCGAGACACGACACGAAATGCGTTCTTCTTCATTATGTAATATTGGTCATAAAATATGATATGACCGACCCATTCAGGTACTCTTTTGTGTCTCTGAATGGCTGTCCTTACCCATTCTTGGCCTTTTTTTCCCTGCAGTCGATGTTCCAGACATCTCGTCCGTCGAAGACCCTCTTCTCCGCGGTCACTCCGGTCATCGTGGATGAGTGGACCCACAAGAGCCCACTTATCTGATTGGCCTCACCACTGTACTCAACAGGATTATTCACCGCGATATCGGCTACATACATGCACCGAGCTTCTCGAGTGCGCGTTTCCCGTCTTCGAGAAACGCAGCTTGTTCGGAGGCCGCCGTGAGACTGCGATTCTGCCGGGAGCGTACCATATGGTGTACCCACATGGACACCCACAGAGATGGCGGGTCCAGTCTGTACGTACCCTGCGCTGAGTTCGGAACTGCCCAGTGAATGTGCCCGTCTTCCATCTTTTGTTCGGGCTCACTATGCCGACGTGGGGCTGTGATTCTGGCGACAGCGTATGGTGTATTCAAATAGAACCCCACAGACACGACTGGTCCAGTCTGTACGTCCCCTGACTTCAGAACTGCTCGAGTGTGTGTTTCCCTTCTTCCAGAAACGCACCCAACTTGACCAGCAGTTCCTTCGGGGTCACAATAAAAACCTGCTCAGCTGAAGATTTGTGGATAGAAGATAGAACGGCAGCATTCAATTGTATTGCATTTGATTTTGCGTGTCTCTGGGCTATTTTGTCCAATTATTTTGCCGCGGGCCGTTTTTAAATTATATCTCACAGGTGGGATTGTCGGACGAAATCTGGTTCACAACAACACCCGCGGCAGTCAAAAGCCTCGGCATTCCGCCTATCTGTTACATAAGTATTGAATCGGGCAGAAAGACCCCAGGGTGGTTCAAGAATTTCGTCAAAGCCGACCTTGTGACATAGCGGCGTGGGTCCCGTCCCACGCCAGGAGGGGGGCGCATCAATTCGCCCTCAGCATCGGAGTCTGTTTCATAGTTATATAGTGCATCGATCGGCGACCTTCTGATTTGGTACTTGTCCAGGTACTGGCAAGTCCTATCTTGGTGTGTACTGTTGCTTTTCGGATTCAAATCATCCAATTCACCGTCAGTTCCTCCGTCAACTCCGATAGGAGCCGTGGCTTCCCAATTTGATATCGGTGTACACACCCACACTAACACAGGGATGGATGCCAGCGAAGATCCAAGGTCTGGGTGCATCCTTAGCTGCGTGTCTGTCTGACCAAGGCTTTAGCGCTCCGCCAGTCCACACGTCGCGTATTGATCTTCAAGAACTAGGGGAGGACATTCACATATCTTACGGAAATAGGACAAAAACCAACTCAAAAGGAGATCCAAGGTAATTACTCACCGTCCCCGTTCTACAATTTTTTGAAGGGTTTCCAGGGTGGTAATTATATTCGGATGGAGTGCGTTCAGAAGTTAGTGGGTCCCAAGACATTTCCATTCACGATCGTTTTTCAAGTGGATGCGCCTCTCCGTCTAGTGGAGAAGTACGCAACGAACCATCGCCTCCACTGGCCATCATCAGATATAATCATCGTACAGTCACACCCTGCGTTTATATGGTCAAGTGAAAAGAAACGGGTAAGGAGTGTAACAAACTTTGTTCATGGGCTTCAATTCCTTTCCAGGCAGATATTTTGAGGCCTCTAGCAAGTTACCTCATCTCCACAATTTATTGTTTACCCCGCGGACCCTCGGGCGGAATTTTATTACATGTCCTATCTAACGGTGTGTTGACCTGAATCCCGATCTCTTCTGGAAACTAAGAATTTGATAGGCGGCGGGTTCCAGCTGGTAACTCTATCCAAAGTGTTAGTTTCTTCAGAATCAAGTGTGGTGCGGACTGGAGAGAGTATTCGCCTTGCAACGATACTCGACTCGACTCCAGGCACTGGAGAATATTCGTCACTACTGGCCACCGTCACGACGGGTGTTAAATCCGCAGGTGTGAGAACCATCTTGACGATCCCAGTTTCGATGCTTTATCTGGCCCTCCGCCTCCGATTCGTTGGTACGTTCTCCTTCGATCCAGGAATTTCCCGTTGGCTCAGTAATCTCCAGTCATGGGCGAGGGAAATTTGTTTACCCGCTTGCATTTGGGTCTCCAGGGCGAGGAGATACTTCCTCTAACCGTCACGCAGGCGCCACGCGTGTATATATATTCAGCCACGGATTCAATGGTCCCCGCCGAATCAGTGGAGAAACACATATCGGTTTTGAGAAAGTCCAGCCATTCATTCGACATCGAGGTCGAAAAATTCACGGGTTCCCAGCACATACTTCATGAGCGGAAGGATCCTGTCCGGTATTGGAACGCGGTTCGAAGGGCGTGGGCCCGGAGTGCACCCATCTGTGCGAAGCTTTAAACCTTGTCATGTAAACTCTCCGTAGTAGTTGTCTGTGCAATTGTTCGCCCCGATGTCTTCTCAATTGTGTGGTGCTCGCGGACATTGAAATACTCGACAATGTGTAATGATCATCAACTAAATTGTGGAGAGAACGAGTAAAGTAGCATGGTGATGATTATTATTTCTCAAGGGGGCGTCCGGCATTATACAAGAGAGCTCAAACGGAAAGTAAAAGGACATGAATGTGCCAATATATGCCTGATTCAGCTGGATGATAACCCTCGCCGCGGCGTCTAGTAATTAGCAACACATTTGGCATACTAACCCGTGATCGTTCCTTTTTCCTTCCTCCTCCCAACCTCCTCCTCGCAAAACCACATCCACTCGCGCGCACGCTTCATATTTATATCTTGACCAATCCATTACGCCCCAAAATCCTCCCGGTCTGCCACTACCGCCATGATAACATCCAAACGTGCACGATTGGACAACAATAAAGTTGAGGGCGTATACTAAATCTGGGATACTCTGATTCCTGACGAGCAAATACACAGTCTGGCTCAGCATTTTTTCAAAACTCGAAGCCGTGATGCAAAATGCTCGAACATAACAAGGCTCAGAAGTTGCTCCGGAAGGAGGTTAAGGACCGGTACAAACAGGGGAAAAGACACTTCGGGTGGGGTTGAGGCTGTTTAGCGTTCATTTTGTGAGCACCATCTCCTCATGCAATCTCAACATCGAACGATTCATTACTTGGCTAGTCTCTGTGCCCATGCGCAACGTTTTCCCACATTCCTGTATCGACACTCCCGGATTCCCATATATATTTTACTCAACGTGTATGCCCATCGGAAGTTACAGTAGATATAAATATGACTCAGACACGAGCGCATACCGAATATTAGTAACGGTGCACTAGATAGAGTAACCTAAGTCGGTGCCCGTTGGTTACAGTGACCGCCTTGCCCACAAACGCAGCAAGCTTTTATTTTCCCGAGGCAGCAGTGAGTCGGAGTGACTGTGGATTCGATTTTCGCTTGATAACGGGGAGCCAGATATGGTTCCGATTTGTGCAAGTAGGATGAGAGTCATATCTCTGTTTTCGAATCACGAGGGACTTTATATGTCTATGGACTCATCTGTGTGCAGAGATTGTGGAGACAGTTGTACAGTCAATGAAACAATATATTGAGCAAGGGCGAGATCTCGGTCGCTTTGAGGACCGAAATATCCGACAGGAAACGGCACTAACCTGTGAGGGATGCAGTGAGCGCAGATTCCCTTTAAAATTAGGCAGAGGTGTTAGTTTTCTGGTCCAAAAATAATACTCATCGGGAGGGTGGGTGGGCAAAAGCGATAGTGCTGGCTTGAGGCCACAGGTGGATGCGAAAGTGGCCGAAGTCGGTGGTAGCCGGAAGAAGAGACACTCAGGGGCTACGACACTGCCTTCGATTAGACTCGTTACCAGTCTGCCGTACGGAGTGCAATAAATGTGGCGAGCACTATTGGCGCAATAGTGCTCGCCACATTTATTGCACTCCGTACGGCAGACTGGTAACGAGTCTAGCCTTCGATCCATAGACCCAATTCTGGGGTTGAGATTCGTTCCTCAATGAGTCAAGCAACCACAGAATATCAGTTCTGTTGACATTCTTTTTGCAACGCGACGCGTCCGTTACGTAACGCGTTTCCCAACATTTCTCTGTGGCCCGATTCTGGCTGCTCGATACGGTTACTGATCCCGCTTGGACCCACTCAGATCCTTGTACTTTCCAGGTATTTGGATCGCAATTCTCATCAAGTCGGCGCACTGATTCAAAATGGGTTTCGCATGAACCATCTACGAGGTCCATCCCAGCTTTTGGATTCTGCTCGTTGCTTCCGCTCGCAGCTGCTAGGTTGAACCATCGGCTCGTCTACACCGCCTCCGGAACTCTCGGCAACATTCTGACTAATCTAATTTGTTTGGGGCTGAACAAACCTCCGCAAACGCCAGCGTTTAAATTCTGTCAGCCACTGCAGGAACTTCCGCATTTCTTTCTTGTCTTTCCCCACCATCATCGCACTCAATTGCTTCATTCTTGATTCTCAAGGCCCAACACCTCTCTCTTTCAGTCAACGTCAAGCCTAGGTCTTCAGTCCTCTCGACACTGGTATGTCATTCTTGCATCTAGTACCCACCGTCGATGCTGACACCGCTCCTCATCCCTTCTACAGCGCTGAAGGTGCGTCCGCTATTCATTCATCGTTTCACTAGTTGATATCTTCTAGGTACACTCGCTCGACGGTGACGACTGGGCGCCCCGACTCCGACTCCATCCACGGTTGCGCGGTCCGGTCGGCTACCTTAACGGAGATCCCCTGGCGAGGCGACGGTTGTGAACTCACACCAGCGGACCGGACCTTTCCCCCGGAAGGTTATCTGGGCCCTGGCGATCCTTCATGGAAACCTGGGGGATGAGCCATTGCGATTAGTTCTCCTTCGTGCACGGGTGCGTCGATCACATCGACGCGATTGTCCTCGGACGATCATGCTCAATAGGCGGAGGCTGGATGGGTTTCCGAACAGGGATCCTTGAAGGTCAATGAAGCTGCTGGAAACGATCGGTGTACTGCCCGACAGTGGGACAAGATGTTCGGACGGGTTCGCACCAGGTCAGATCCTCCGCCACTCGCTTCAAGCTCGCGGATTGGAGTTTAGGGAATATTGTGAAGATTGCGGTGTTGGTGAGCTTATTGTCAGTTTCGAGTGCTAAGCTGTCGCTGATATTCTATTCCTCTTCCTAGCATTGTCTGCCGATATGCCCGCCTCGTGCGGCGCCATTCCCCCAATTTTTCGTCACACTTGGTCTCTTCGGAGACTGTATTCCTCAGACCGAACGGCGAACCGAAGATGGTGACTCTCACTGTGTCCAAGGCGAGATTCCTGGTCTTGCCGAAATCTTGCTGCCAGCTGAGAAGGACTCCCTGCAAGCTCATCGCGCGGGAAGGTTTTTTTTTTCCACCCCCGGACTCGGAGGCGTATCCCTCACTTCGACGCGGCGCTGCGTATCTTTCCTTGCAGCAAACCAAGATCCCGCCTCTGTCTTCGGAGAGATTTCAAGCCAATACAATACATGACTCTCCGCGCTGCTGTAGGCTTACCTTCGCGATCCCCGGCGTCGAGAGACATTGGAGCTCAACAAGTCCTGGAGAGAATATGTCGACGTGACAAGAGCCACCTACACCGCGGCTCCCTGTAGCTTACATGTACGTGGTAAGCTACCATACCTTTTGCGCATCGATCTGACCCAGTCCAGCAAGGAGTCTAGTAGGGGAGCGGTTCCAATCACAGCAGAGCTGGCGGACTGGTGGCAACTCGGTACTTTCCTGCGGCGCATCAGCCTCCAGTGAGTGGTTTCCTCGTTTACTGCCGAGCAGCGTCTGATCATCTCATCCCAGGGGTTTAGTGGGCGCGCGCCACCACCGCAAACATTCGTACGGACTCCGGACCTGGAGCCAGCGATGTACCCCTTCAGCTGCATCGAAGGCACAGAACGGACTTTGCGGAGACCACTGGATATCGAGGGAGTGGCAAGGAGTTAGCCGGCCGATCCGCAGTCCGACGATCGCCAAGCCTCCACCTACTCTCACCAATGCCAGTACCGTACCTCGCGAGAAGCGTACTTATGGTATGTCCACGCCCCGCCTGCTTTGCTCCCCGAACGCTCAGGAATTCTTCCAGACTCACTCCGATCTCCTCTAGTGTTTAGTCGAATATTCTTTATCAATTCCGATTTTAGCTACTAGCTAAAATCGGAATTGACTTGCCATTTGAGTCCTGCGCTCGACTTGCAGAGTCCCAGCGGGATTGGCATCTTGTTCTTCATTCGCGGTTACGGTCCACTTCGGCATCGATGGGAATATTTGCGCCCGGAATCCAAGTCAATGCGGCGACTCTCCGCGCTGTGCTGTGGCTCCATCGAGCTGTTGGCAACGTGTCCGCCGTCCTGTCGGACCGCAACTGATCCGGACCACGCGAGTTCGGTTAAAACTGATGGACGGGATAGCTACTACAGTCTACAGGCCTTAGAAAGGACCCCGGAAAATCCCCTTCGAGGCTAAGCCCGGTACCGGAATTTACGATTTTGGGACTCCGAGCCTGGGTCCTAAACGGACAAAGATGGCCTTTGAGGGGCAAAATGCTAGGTCCTGTCCGGACAAAAACTCGGGAGTGGGTCGAGGAAATTTGGGCCAAAACACACGTTCGGTCCATATCTCCGTGGAAATTCGAACTGCCCATCAGTTTTCAAGCGAACTCGCGTGGCACGGATCACCGGAACGTCTGAGGTCAATGCAGCGACTCTAGGCGACTCTCCGCCTCTCTCCGCAGCTCTCCGCGCTGCGCTGTGCTTGATCCTGGATCAGCCAAAAAAATCCGACGACCACACCCCCCCAAAGAAAAGCAATGATCATCAAACCATCAACACGCCACTCGACGCGTCTCGTCTGCCACTCATCTCTCTCCTCTGCGCCCGCCAAAGCCACTCGCACTCCGGCATCTCTCTAGCTCAATCTGCAAACAGTATGGAACCATAACTCTGTATATGTGCACATACACCTCTGTCAATAATGCTATTCCTTCGGCACACCTTTCTCGGCTGTACCTAGTACCGACAATGAGCTTCTCGAAGGAGACTGGCGTGAGGGGACTCGCCAAGTTCTCTGTCCCCGCTGTCTTCAATATGTAAACCACGCGTTCGATCCGGGGCCACGGCCTGTGGATACCCATTGGACTAGTAGGCGATGCCAAGGCCTCGCTAGTGCGTGATTCTCTGTACTGACGCGTCGCGTCCGACTGACATGTAGTTATAGTTGGGTGTGTGGAGAGGCCTGAAATGGAAGTGCGGGCGAAAATGAGAGGCAACTGGGAAATTCGCGTCCTTCGGCGGAGCAGGAGGCGATTCGACTGACAGCTCCTTAAAGCGGGCGTTGTGACTCCGAGGTGTTCCGTACCGTGATCTCGCTTATTTCAACATCAAATTGGAAGATCAAGCACCTTCGCCGTAGTTCCGTCGAGCTGTTGGCAACGTAACAAGCAAAGAGCATGCTTGTACCCACGGCGCGGGATTCTATCATGATTGTTGCCGGTCTGCGGGGCTTGTTCGTGGGATGCGCTAGACTATGCCCACAGCCGTGGGCCTTGAACAGGTGGAATGCGCAGATTCGCACAACTTGTTCAAATGCGATCTGGCTAATCAGGACCACGGGAGGAGGAGGAGGAGGAGGATGCATACCGCGATGGTCCCAATGAGGAACGTACGGGTGCTGTACCCACGCACAAGGATCAGCTCCCCGACCAACTGATCCGTATGTCATCCTTTTAATTGGCTGGGAATGACGCATGAAGGCCACCAATAGCTCACCGAAGTAACTTGCCGTTTCCCATTCCTCGAAAACCACAAAAACTGAAAGCCATGGCGAACTCGGTCGCGGGGCTTAACTTCGTGAGTGCTACTCGACAGCCATTATTGCAGAAAGTCGCATACTCGGGCTCTCTCCAGATCATCGTCGGAGCGTCCATAGCAGGTGAACCTCTCCAAACCTCGCGGAGGACCATCCACCGATCCCCTACAGGTCTAGCCTCCGCGATTGCACTCAAGGCCTCTGGACACAACGTCTTGGTCCTGGAGAAGGAACCCCAGTTGGGAAGGACTGGTTCGGTTAGTGTGAAATGCACCGGCTTATTTTCAGTACTAAATTTGCACGGCAGAGGAGTGGAGGTGCTCGGTAAGCGCCCCTTCGCACACAAATACATTTTTTATATGCGTGTTTTCCAGGGTACCTCCAAACGGCTGCAAAATCCTATTCGACTGGGGTTTGGAAGAAGAAACTAGAGCCAATGCTGAAATATTACGGGTTTTCGCCGTCTATAAATGTTCGGTCTCTCCACTCCGTGTATACACTTGCATATCTGAGCCAAGACTAGATGATGGAGGAAAAGTGACCGCCCCTGATTTCATTGGTTAGTGCATCATTGTGGATCTCTTGTGTAGGATGACGAACTACCCCAGGGTTGAATGCCTTTGACCCGGAGCTGATCAGTGAGGCTCGAGGTCATTTTACTCAGTTTCGGGTCAGTGGTCGAATATCTCCACCTCAGCGGGTTTCCCATCAAAATTCTAGCACCAAGACCTTCTACGCATCCTCTACGACGAGCTCACGAAAAAGGAGGAGGATTCTACTCCCCGAGTGGTCGTGGTCTTCGGAGCGGAGGCCGTTAAGATAGACTGCGACGCTTGCGCGGTGACCATGCGTTCCGGCGAGATTCACACTGGTGATGCTGTTATTGGGGCGGACGGCGTTTGTGGGATAGTTCGTCGAACGTTGATGGCGGAGGAAGGTGTTGAGCCCGGCGCGTTCGATGCTCCGACAGGTCTTGCTATGTACAGGTCCGTCTGTCATTATCGCATTAATACTCCAGCCATGAACTGAATCTGCGCTAGTGCGACAATCCCCATGTCACTCGTAGCTAACGATCCGGACCTCGCCATGTTCTACCAGTATAAGGTGAGTATCTGTTTGAATTCTTTTTAAATATATCTCGCTTTTGTAACACTTGATTTCCTAGAATACCGTCCTGATGGGTTCCAATCGGGGTGAGTTCAGCACTATGTATTTAGGATGCCTGTTAATTTCGATTCACCCAGCCGCCATGACGAATGTCGTGGTGAGGCACAATGACATTCAGTACACGACCGTACTAACTCAATCTACGTGCAGGGGACACAAAATGACATTGCGCTCATGGTATATACACCCGAGAACGCCGAGGATGGAAGTTGGGCGGAAGACACTCAGCGGCAGCTCACCGATATCATTGGACCGTGTGGGCCACAGTGAGAACGAAATATGCATCAGTCGGGGAACGTGCTCATCATTGCGAAGACTACAAAAACTGGTAGCTCTTGCTGGACCGCCAATCTGTCTCCAGATTCGAGATCGTTACGAGCTAGAGTCGTGGGTCTCTGAAAGTGGTAGAGTTTTGGTTTTGGGTGAAGCCGCGCATCCGTTTCCGGTGCGTAGAAAATTCGAGCCTGGACGAGATGGGGTCTAACGCGAATCGGAAAGGCCGGCTCACTCCATGCTTACTCTATCGCCCTAGAAGACGGTGTTTTCATAGGAAAAATCTTCTCACATACTCGCGATCGCGATCGCATTCCCGAATTTTTGAATGCTTTCCAAGAACACCGGCAAGTATCGATTATAAAGCCGGTACAATCTACACAACTAACAGTCGATCTCGGCAGAGAGCCGCGCTGCGCTCGTATTCGAGAAATGGAGAACCAACTCATCGGGACCATCACATTACCTGATGGTGAAATGCAGGTGCAACGGGACGCGGGCATGCGCGCAAGCCACGCCATGGGACGGAATGTCATGGATGCTCCGGACAGCGACTTGCAGGACATGCAGGATGACATGCTCATGGTGTGAGAACTCGCCAATTCCTTTTGTCAGTCAAAGTCGCTGACAGCCCTCGTAGATTCGGTTACGAGCCAGAGGATGACGCAGACGAATGGTGGATGACATGGGGTCGCTTTCGGGATTCGAACACCGCAGAGAAGCAAAACGGCTCTATAGACTGGGGATTTTCAAGTCTCACAAGCTACGAAGATCACGATTCAGACTGATAAACGCTATACAATGTAACTGATACTACCGCCCTCCGGACAAGCCTCGTTCCTCCTGCAGTCAATGATTAGCAAACCTATAGATTCAAGCAGATACATGTTTAGGTAATAAGCCAGCTAATAGTCAATTACTGGACTCTTGGTTGTGAGAGCTCCGGGCTCGGGAGAGGAAGCCCCCGAGATAAGATGAGCTTATGCAAGATTTTTTCGATCAAGTTGCCTCAAAATCCGACTATTAATTTTTCACAGAGCTCAAACCCGCCCATTAATACTATAAAAATTAGAGCGCCTATCTACATCTTCTAAGGTTCCTGAACCTTTTTCCTGGGGCTATTGGGCTCTAAATGAGATCGGAAAAGTCAAATCTTGTATAAGGCCATCCGATTGCATAAGACCGCGATCGATAGTATTCAAGCACAGCTAAGTGAGGGATAGACACTTTTGGAGAAGAGTTCTCGAAATTTGAGTTCTACTGGGCCTTGGAAGTTGCGAGTTGTTTGGGAACCGCGCTCCACCCGGGAGACGAGATTTGCTGCTTGAAATCACTCGGCCCGAACTCTAAGATATTGTTTCTACCTTAATTCTACTGCCGTTTGCTTAATTCCGTAAAAACACAGAAAAGTTTCGCCGTGTCACGTGATCGTCGGCAGACGATGCCGAAGTTCGAAAATGTTCAAATCTCTCCTAAGTATTTCCAAAGTGTCGGTGTCGAAAATGTTTCTACCAGCTTTTTAACGCTACAAACTCCTATCGCGTCAGGTCGCGAAACTTTTTCGCATTTTCACGGAATTAATCAAACGACAGTAATGCCATCTATCGAAATTCAAACCTGGTCCGGAAATCCGGAACCAGGAATTAGCCTCACTATATGTACCAGCAAACGGCCTTCAAGCATCCTTATATTCTATCTTATGCATCACGTGGGGGCTTGCCAAATCGAATTTTGTGCGAAGCGGCGACACGACCTCCACCCAAGTAAACATTGGTTGCCATATATAAAAGTTCGAGATTTGCTCGAGCGAAGTCAGTGCCGGAAGGCGGACAAATCGGGGTCACCCACAGACAGGTCGCATCTTTGTGGCCAGAAACTTTCTGCGCGGCGGCACATTCTCCACCATTCTGTATCACCCGATATAGAACTTTCAGAGTAAAATGAAGCAGTCAAATGCATAGAACAGTAGTTTTGGCACGCTTCACGGAGGTTCCGGGTGTTCCCGGGGCGAAAAAATGGTTCAAACTTGGTCAGAAGCGGAGTTCGGACAAAAAAGAAAATTCGGGCTACAACGAGATGCTGAGTTCGGACAGGCTGCCGAATAGATTCATCTTACATTTTGACCTTCCGATTCTTTCTCAGTAGTATTTTTTCGTTCTCCTGACATTAATACTGCTGACTTTAAACACATTGTCTCGTCCTATGGCTATGTACGAGGCACACATTTTGTTAGATATCCGCCACTCGCTCCTCGAGCCAAGTCCAGAGCTCTTTTCCAAGGGCAGGATCCAGGGTGTTAGGGTTTGCCTTGCCCATGCGCGCCCAGGGGATGAGATACTATCCAAGTCAGCGCTCGCGCACTATGGCGGTCGTTTAGCACTTTTAATAATCCGTGACATATACACGTGTTTCCGTGTTATTTTCCTCACTTTTGACCAAAATATATATATTCACATAGCCTTCTCACTGATGTACATTACTCTTGAACTTTTGAAGAAAACATTCACCAGGACCGTGATATTCTCGGATCTGAAACACAAACTTTTAGAAATGTGAGGGACCTGAAAACATATTCAGCTCTGTCGAAAATATATTTCTTTGTTCTGAACTTCCGTGATATTCATCGGTGAGCTGACCCTAACCCTAACATGGGGTTAATCATCCAGTGCGGTTAACGAAAGTCAGAATTCAGACAGTGTCATTAAAGTGCCACCAACAAGGTTTACAAGCAAATTAGATTGATTAGAAGCGCTACTGCAGCGTAGGCAAGTGCGGGCCGGCCGGCAATCACCCCATCAGTTTTCCCTCGGTGTCGGCCTGCAGGATGGGTTTGCCACCGGCCTCGTGGATTTGCCTACGATGCAGTAGCACTTCTAATCAATCTAATTTGCTTGTAAACCTTGTTGGTGGCACTTTAATGACACTGTCTGAATTCTGACTTTCGTTAACCGCACTGGATGATTAACCCCATGTTAGGGTTAGGGTCAGCTCACCGATGAATATCACGGAAGTTCAGAACAAAGAAATATATTTTCGACAGAGCTGAATATGTTTTCAGGTCCCTCACATTTCTAAAAGTTTGTGTTTCAGATCCGAGAATATCCTGGTGAATGTTTTCTTCAAAAGTTCAAGAGTAATGTACAGCAGTGAGAAGGCTATGTGAATATATATATTTTGGTCAAAAGTGAGGAAAATAACACGGAAACACGTGTATATGTCACGGATTATTAAAAGTGCTAAACGACCGCCATAGCGCACCAGTGGGTTATGAAACATTCACCTTGCCACCAACAGTCGCGCCATCGGCCGTCGTGCCTGCCCACAGCTGTGTCTGGGCACCAAGCTCCACGGGATAAAGGCTCAACTCCTGGGGCAGGGTTAGTAGATACAACGCGCTGCGGGCAACAACAGTAACCACGCACCATAATTTTGCGCTGGAAACTCGGAGCATGGCGGTAAAGTTCAGTCTGAATGTTCCCTGGGTGCAAGGCAACCGACATGATGCCTTTGTCACCGTATCGGCGCGAGAGTTCATTGCTGAATACCAAGTTCCCCTGTTGAAATGAGCCCGCGCTGAATTGAACCTCGATTTCATGCGTACAAATTTACTCTGTGAATAGAGGTTGAGGGGAGTCAATCTCTTTCTGGCAGGACCGTCTTTGAGGGTGTTGAAGTTGATGGTGTTGCCGGGTGTGAGTTCCAATGCAAATGATGAACTATTTATCACGCGATCGGATTTCCCTGCGGTGGCAGTGGCGAGTAGCGTCGGGAGCAACAGCTTTGTCAAGTAAAAGTGACCTGGAGCGGACAGATGAGAGAAAGGTAAGGAATGGCGACAGCCAAATAACTTCACCCAAGACATTCGTGCCAAACTGCAGGTCGATATTCTGCTGAGTCAGCTGCTCGATCGGCGCGCTCTGCAAAACAATTTGAACAATCCGAACTATGCGGAATGGTAAGCCTGGATCGACGGATTCGATATGCATACTCACCAGGCGATAACTGCGTTTTTACCATGACACCTCTGATAAGAAATTAGGCGTATTCTCGCAGCTGAAGGCAGGCATTATGAGGGTTCCTTTGTACAAAAAAACAATTCCGCGCGCGAAACAGGTTTGGCGCGCGCGAAAGAGTTTTCCCCGCGCGCGAAAGAGGCCCAATTTGGAAGGTACATCAGCAAACCCTGATTTTTCGGAACTACAGGCCACTACATAACACTACATAGTGCTACGTAGCGAACTGTAGTGAACTGTAGTGAAGGTCTTTATCTCTGTAGTACTATGTAGTATCCCGGTACTATGTAGTGCTCTGTAGTGCTCTGTAGCACTATGTAGAGAGAATCAGGGTTTGCTGATGTAGACCAAAGTTTTGCCAAAGTTAGACTGAATGTCTCATTGACCAGGAAAATGGGTGCCCGAGGCCTCGATGGGTTATCAATGAATTGAATTACAGCTCTTCACGCCGTGATCAAGCTTACTTTATTTTTCGCCAATCGTGTTCCTAGAGCCGACGATCACGTGCCTACCCGCTGATCGGGTCTCTTTGGCCGTACACACCGCACTGCAATTTACTTCAACACTTTCCAAGCCGTAAGTATAGCATAGTTCTAATCAACTCCCCTTAGTCTCAGCAAGGGGTTTGCTGCTATTCAGCAGCCCTCTGATTGTAATATCAGATCTGATGGCGGGCACGACGGGGTGTGTCGGGATGTGTTCGGGGCGCTTTTGAGGAGTAAAAACTGGTCGAACAATGCTGTAAATAATCATGTAGAGACAAAGGTATATCACCTGTGCTCCCATATTTTCTCCACCCGACTGGACTAACAAATTGGAGGATTTTACCTGGTTCGAGACCACTTGAGGAAAAATGGCTGTAAGTGGCTGAAAATGGCCCGGGAAAAATCGAGAAAAAGCTGAGCTTGTGGGTGGACGTACTGGGAGCATCCTAGCTCCGTCCCCGCATCTTTAAAACCTTTTTTTTGTCGAAAATACGGCGAGAATGGATGCAGAAGCATCCAGTATCTTATCTTATCTCTGACGTAGGGGTTGCTGAATAACAATCTGCTATTCAACACCCCCGTACTCGTGTACGGGGATTTTCTGATTAGAATTATCTGTAAGTATATGCATACAAGCCTCAGAATGACCTAAATGCTGAGTTTAGTGGTGGGGAACACGGGCTAATAAAATGATCGTCTCATTAGTTCCGACGCTGTAATTAAAGAAGTGCCAAGAAAACATATCTTAAGTACAGAGGGAAATAAGCGGGACTGCCTCGGGTTGTCCTCGGGGGTGCAATTGGTGAAAGTGCGGTGAAGCAGAGACATCATAGGAGAATGGAAGCCTAAATAGTGAAATCGGAAAATTAAATAGAACGGCTAGGGGGAATGATGGATAATTGGAGCACCAGTTACTTTCAATTAATCAGTCTTAAAGGGCTGCCATTTAGGGCGCGCTCCAGGTACCGCCCGCCCATACTGATCTCGAACGGGAACTTCGGCAGGCCAGCTTCACGATAATTCATTAAAGATAATGAATTTTTCATCACAGCTAGATCTAGAGACCGTGTTTACAGCGGATGACTCCAAACACTGGGCAATCGCCACCAAACTAAGCAGGTTAAACCAAGATTGAACGCAAAAGATGAGGGGCACAGCCACTCGGCTTGCGCTCGGCTCTATGACGTGTGCTTTCTGACGTACGACTCTTTAGCGCGCCACCAAACTCTTTCGCGCGCGCTGAGCTTCTTTCGCGCGTGCAAAATGATTTTTTGTACAAACGAACCCTCATACCTTCCGGCATTGTGGATGTCCAAACAGTGTTTATAATCGCTTTGGGCTCAGAATAAACTACCGTTGGATGAGATTAGGAGCGCTGGGATGTTGTAATACTTGTGGGAAGAATAAGTCAAGAAGGTGGGAAGCAACAGAAGCGCTCCGAATGACGCAAGTGAAACATACACAGCCACCAAAGCTTACCCACGATTCTCAACCCAGAGCCTACTCTCTCGTGTCGATTGGCGCGAACACTTTCTGCAACGCTGTATGTTTCCTCAAAGTTTTCCTCGTAAACATATTTTTTGCGCTTCTACTCGTTATATGAAGCCGGAAGCACTCCAATAGTCGACCCATGCCTGGACGTTCTCCTGGGTAATGCTACTCACGTGGTGCATGGCAGGGCTGAGGGCCTGGATTTTGTGCACGGAGAAAGTGGGTCCTGCGAATTCGGCGTCCACGGATCCTGCGGTTGAGTTGGCCAAGTGACTGAAGAAGTTGAGCAGCTTCAAGCCAGGCTGATCGGTGCGTTAATAAAACAAACGAGGACATCATATAATATGCACCCACAAGATCTTCTTTGACGTCACGGCCACCGCGAGCCTCGCAAGCCTCCAACTCTTTATACCAGTCCGGGAAGCTCACGAGCTTCAAATCCTTGCAGGTATTACTTCTCTTCAAGAGCGCATCCCGGATGCAGCTCATCACAAAATTCCAAGACACGGGCCGGGGATGCACGATATTCAGCACAGAAGGTAGTCGCTCGGAATTTTCCACCGGGGTAAAGGCTGCGTCCATAATGGCTTGGGCGACGGTTCCGAAGTCGATCCAGGACACGAGCTGTACTAATCGGTCAGTCACCACGTGTATCTTTTCCGAATAAATTACTTGCGCCGTCAGCTAGCGGAAGAAGCCCAAGAGTTATGCTTGTCTTGACACAGATTGCCACCCAGTCACTGGTGCTCCACGCGCCCTTCGGCAGTGCCCCACAGACCTGGCCGATTCGGAGACATGATACATTTAAATCGTTCTTGGCGAGAATCTGTGAAATATAGTCGGTAAAATACAAATCCGGAAAGCCGATAACGCAGCGGACCTGTTCTGCCACATATTTGCTTTGACCGTATCCCCCCAGTGCAACGCGTCCATCGCTCAAGAGACTCTCTGGACAAGGCCCTCGACTAGGATCCCACGATTGCGCAGATGCAATTGAGGAAGTAAATAAAAACCTCGGAGCTTGTGGGCTCGACAGCGCCAGGTCGATGAGGTTGCGTATTCCTAAAATATGGGGCTCAAATGAAGCGAGTACCATGTTGAAGTCGAGCGTCCAGGCGTTGTGGATGATCAAAGTGACCGACTTTCGGATCTCGCGGAGCAGAGTTAGCAAGACCGGGAATGCGATGAATTATTGGAACTCACCTCTTCGTACAACTCTGGATGCAAACCGAGATCTCTCTGGGCCGTTTTACCCTCCACCAATACGAGCTTCGGGGACGCTAGGAGCTGTGTATCTAGTCCCCGTTCACGGAAGACATCCAAATGTCGTGAAGCAAGGGTTTGTCCCGCCGGTCGATTACAGGCGTAAACCTTGAGCACTCTGTCGTCCGTTAATAATGACACAAGGATCTGGGACCCAAGATTTCCGGTCGAACCGGTCAAGAGGACCACCGGGCTCTGACCAATCCCGGGTTTCCCCCCTGTCGTCGCGGTCCCCAGGGACGTAGGCGAATACTTAGCAATCATTTCTTCCATTTGAATTTCCACACTCGCTGTGTCCGGCGTCGCCATTCCACCGACCAAACCCTCGAGATAAGTGGATAATCGTGAAATCGTGGGATATGAATAAACAAGGTTCTGTGTGATAGCATTCGCCGCTTGTGCCTCCTTTCTGGAACGTAAAAAACTTATGACGCGGAGGCGAAAAACCGTGGCGGTCAAGCTAGTGAATAAACGTTCAAGGCATTCAAGAGTCCGAGACGCAAATTACATACCTATCGAATCCTTGCTGGAACAGATCCGCGGTCGGCGAAATTGGAGAATTGGTAAGGGTTGTTGCTAGCTCGATCAGCCATTCCTGGATCGAGGCAAACTCCCATGCGGCGGGCAGCTTATTCGAATCGACCGCAACCGCCTGTTCCTCGATTGTGCCATATCTGTGGACCATTGCCTAAATATGGCCCTGGAACAACACCAGCAGCAGTACGCACAACGCTTCGATCTCCGGAGAGTACAGATTGAGTGAGGCTTTACGCAAAACGGTCCCTTTCCCCGCGCGAGGCAAGGGTTTGTCTCGGGATGTGAATATAATCATTTCCTTGAAGATCCGACTAAATGCGGGGGCAATCCGATTCGCTTCTTCGATTGTGGGCCTGATATCAAATGATGTCAATCCAGTGCCAACTTGAAGGACCAACGCCGTACCAGATTTTATTTCTGAGCTCCGCCAGTTGAGTTGCAATCTGAACATCAATCTGAAGGCTCGGTACAGTTTCGATTACGATGCCGGCTTGCGCGCGCTCACTCCCAAACATCACAGTTCCTGCGACGCTATTTTCACCTATAAATATAAATCGCGCTGAAACGATTGGTTTTGAGACTCACTCCGGACTGCTCGTAACAATATCTTCCATGGGTGCTGGCACCGTCTTCTCTCCGGAGGTGTGAACGATCACGTCATCAACGCGCCCAATCCTAAAGGACACTCAGCGCCGCCACTACATCAAACCGGATGTTCAACGAACACTTTCCACAGGTGCTTCTTTTCCGGATGATTGATGAATAGGTCGGAAGTCCCATACCCTCTAACGTCGTTCAAATTTTCCACCATCGGGCTGAAATTTTCCGATTTCTGCGGCGAATCAGGGCACTGTGCAGGAAACCCACAAACAGGACGACCCACTAAAATCTGACATTCAAATGTACCGTCACCCTGGGGAGCCCACCGTACTTCCACTACGTCTGAAATCCGTAGCCATGACCACTCCTTTGTGTCTCCTTCACGGGGAGTCAAGGCTGTAATCGGGCCAATCTCGGTAGCGCCGTATACCCCGAGCAGATTTATACCCGCATCTACAAGTGCGTCTCCCATTCGCTGGGGAAGTGGCCCGCCCGACCATGCCTATTGCCCATAAGGTGAAACCTAACATCAAAAGCAAGATATGGCTCACGACGGTATGCAGAGTTTTCAGGTACGCGATGGATGGTGGAGAGTGCATCCAGACGGACAAGAGGGCAGGGACGGTTGTGAGTGACCTGCATTTCGTTTTGCGTGCATGATCAAGAACATTATCTGGCGAGGGAAATATAGGCAGTGTGTTTGGGGAGATTGCAGTCGGTGGATAAACCGCAGCGCAAGTGCCGAAGAGGGGCTGCAAGAGCTGGCAGATGATGCCGAACTGATGGAAGGACGGGAGTGCCATGTTTCCTAAGGGCTTTTCGAGAAAATCTCGCGCTTCTGTAACGGCCGCTGGACAGTGACGCAAATTATAACCAGAGGTAAAACATGTGATAGATCGGACATACGGAGGGTAGACCACTGCATGAGTGCTCGGTGCGTCTGTGCAATAGTCTTGGGGAGTCCCGAACTTCCCGACGAATGCATATAAAGGCAAATGTCGTCAAGTTTTGCAAGGGTCTGGTTTGGATAAGGTTTGAATACACAACTAGACGTTTCAGCGCCTAGATTGGGATAAATTTGCTCGAGTAACGGAACCTCTTCGACGATCAAGACGAAATCCGGATCGATCTCAGCAATGTGCTTCTTGAGTTCGGCCAAGAGAGGTCCAAGTGTGACACAGGTGGCTATGATCCGATGGCAGGATGAGTCGCGCAGCAGCTGGAAGACCCCAACAGCAGAATTCCTAGGCGAAATAGGAAAGGGCTGTTTTTACTACTGTTAAATACGGTTTGGGCGGAGAGGAAACACGTACGATGAAATTGGCAGTGATGAGACCGACCAGAACGGCATGGTACAGCACGGTATCTGACAGCGCGACAAGAGCTACCACCTGGCCAGCTGGGCCTTCACCGTTTGGACGAAGAATATTGGCCGCACGATGACTAGCGCGACTGAATTCCAGGTGGGTTATGGTAACAATTTCGCTGGATTCAGGCTTTGCATAGACGTAGAACGGACCCGAAGGATTCGTCTTGCAGTTAAAATCAACAACGTCGGGAATGAGCATGGGGATCGATAAGTTGGGACAAGGAATAGGTAGGCCGTTTAGCAGAACGTGGCGTGTGTGGGCGTCCGCCATCGACTCGAATGATATTCCGTATGGGCTTACAGCCAATCACTTCGGCATCACGGCGAATGTGGTGCACTGCCGACTTGTCTTCCTATCATTCATGTTGACAGATGTTCTCCCACTCCGAAAGGCTCGTGTCAGAAATATCTTGGGGAATGGAATCCAAGATCTCGCGAATGTACACCAAGGCGGTCTTCAAAATTGGTCTGCGAACGCCGTACCGCACTGGCACCACCATGCTACCGCCCCCGATCGACCAGTAGAACTATGAGCGCCTACCTGGGATTTTGGACCTGTGTCGTAAAATCCACGCGCGCGGGGCATCAGTCCGGGTGACCTTAGAGAATCACGGCGGCCAAATGTCGGCTGTTTGAGCCTACCCCTGGCCGAACGTCATGATAGATGAACACCGGACCTGGGTGCATTGAGCCGTCGTCCAGGATATCCATGGGAAGAAATTCTTCAAGCTGCGGTAACAGGAAACACCTTCCGTTGCATCCTTCCGGTGCATCGGATCCCAGTAAAAGTGACGATCCGCGGGAGCATACTTGGCGGAAGCTCAATTGCCTTGGCCAACGGTGAGATGGGAAAGAGACGAACACGCTGTGGGATGCGACTTGTCAGCGCAGTGCCATGGGTGATAGATCGACTTACGAAGGACGAAGGGGAGTGACCACGGAAAAGAGACCTTGGAAGCGCCGGTATGGGTGTCTACGGCGTCGGTGAGATGAGGAGAGAGCGAGGGATGCATCGACGCTGCGGACCAAGACTCATCAGCGCAGGGATGGATATGAGCCGCACAGCCTGCTTACTAGATTTCAAGGGGATCGAGTTCAAGAGGGACCGGAAACCATGATGGTGGGCGTTGAGCAATGAGAGCAAGAACGCAATAGTGTGGCTGACGTTTGTGGAGGTTTGTCGTTGGTTTGTCGTAGCCCCAAACCAAATAAACGTGGACAAAAAATCTCGGAGGCGGTGCGGAATGTGAGGTCTGGTTGCATCTTAGAATGCAGGATTCG
This sequence comes from Mycena vulgaris, assembly GCA_029204335.1. Classification (NCBI taxonomy): domain Eukaryota; kingdom Fungi; phylum Basidiomycota; class Agaricomycetes; order Agaricales; family Mycenaceae; genus Mycena; species Mycena vulgaris. Next base: position 152,997 of record JARGYA010000259.1, read on the forward strand.
GGACTGCATAGAATGTGCTCCATTGCGGGCTGGTGGACTGCTGAATTTCGGATTTGGATATCGCCGTCATGGGATTGTCGAACTGGTAAGCTTTGCAGTTGGTAAATTTTTACTACCTTTTGCGAGACCAAAACGAACGGGAGACGCGACTGGAAGGATTCCAGAAGGAAACATAGAAAACGCACGGAATGGCGCAGCCACGTGACCGCGACATTTGTCCCTGCCTCGCAGATCCCAGACATTCTGGGTGAGCCATCTCCTTCAAGTTGTTTGGCCAGCTGTGGGAAATGACCGAAAGGGTCGTATAAATTTGTATCATAATAATTGGACTTAGAAGGTAAAGGATGTACGAAAGTGAAAATCGATGGCTTCGATTCAATGATCTACATACTATTCGGGATTGAGTATCTGCCCGCGGGCGGCCGTGTGCGTAAACCGCGCGCACAATTCATCGCATTCACAAAGCAGGTGCGGTCGTCGCCGTCCGAGTGGTCCTGTGAGGCTCAGATCGTTCACGTATCGCCACCCCCAGATCGGAGGGAACGTTGGCCTTGAACATCCGATTCTCGCGCAGAGCTTCTCCCACCGTTCCCGCATTTCGGGCGCTGATAGGAAACGACAGCGGGCATGGTTGGCGTAAGCGCGAGCGGCTTCCAAGGCTTCAAGAGGAGCTTGAATGCGTGACGGTAGGGTCTTAGGGTGCAAACGGGATAACGAACGGTGGAAAATCAATGGAGAGAAAGTGACGCACAAGATGCGTATGTCGCCAATTGACGAGGTGATCTTTGGCGTGGTGAAGTTCAAACCGTCCGCGCCGATCTTGATGACGTGCTTGACGGGCGAGGGCGCGTACATCGAGTCTGGAGCTTTGATAGGCGGATGCGTAGTACAGAACAGAGGTGCGTGACTTACAAGGGGTGCCAACGTAGCTCGTGTAAACCGTGGTCCATGTCGAAGGGCCGTGGGTTATGGTCGCGGTCACCTTAGCCCAGGGCTGAGCGGGGCCGTGGTGCACGGCTTTGGGGTAATTAATGGGCGGCGCGCTCGTATAACCCGCGATCCCAGTCGATTGGCCCAGGGTCGCCGTGGCCCATGATTGCACCATTGGGGTGATCTCCGACGCCGTTGAGGCAGCACGGCCAGAGGGGAGCGCATTGCCGGAGACGCGGGCTGACGTCGAAGCATTGGCATTGAGTCTGCGTGATGCCGCAGCGTGAGGTAGGCATCTGTCGTAAGTGCAACATGATGAGGCATCTGAAGGTAAGATGAATACATGGTCCGAGGGAGACGGTGATGTTGCGAACCTGAGACTCGAGCCGAAGGTAGCGCCAAGGATGTGGCAAGAGCCCGAGGGGTCGAGGACAGTACAACGGAAGGCATTTAAATAGGCGCACCCCCCCTCCAAAGTGAAAAGACGAAGCGGCAACGATCGGAGGATGCGATTGAAATTTGCTGGGATTTGGGATGCGGATCTGGGAGATCTAAGACCCTCCTCTTGTCCTCCTCCTTCTCCTCAGACCCCCACCGCTGAACCTTCCAACACTCATCCCTGCCGCTATCTCTCTGCACGTCTTAATGGATCCCGGCGTCGTGCCATCGCCACATCGATGGCATTCCATACAGTGGGTAAGTACTGCCCCGACGATAGGCATCAACCTTGAGGACGACGAGGATGTGGAACTTACTCCAACGAGTTCCTAGATTTGCCCTTTCGTGCACCCCCTTTCATGCGGTCGCGCCTCGGCCCTTCTCTTCAGCAGCTCCAGAACTTTCACGGTCTTCGAGAGGAGTCTGACTCTACCCGGGAGGTGGATGTCGAGCCGTCGTGTGCATTGTCTTCGCACTCATCTATAGTAAGGTTAGATATCCGATTGTCGTCGTCCTCAGGTCACGAACCTCTTCGTGGGCGCAGGTTCAGTCGACGTATCAGGCAAGCACCGGTGGTTCACTCTTGGGTCGAGTCTGTCGGGTGGGACCGCCAGAACCGCGGGGATTAGGTGCGAACTCGAAGCTTGACACTCCGGTCGTGCCGCCTCGTCCTTCCCGAGGATTAGATCCAGACAGACCACCCCAACATGGGGGAATGCATGCACAGGACAGTCATAAAGAAAATGAGTCGGACGAGGACGGGGAAAACTAGGATATCGTCGCACCGCCAATCGCCTTGAACTGAAGTTGAGACCCACTGACAGCGCGATTCGCGCGGGTGATTGTGAGAAGAAACGGTGGTATAGTGGCAGCTGGAGAAATCCCCAGAGGGCTTTGAGCTGTATTGCCCTCCTTATTGACCGAATGAAGAGAAGAAGAGAGACAGATCGCGGCAGATCAATTTTCGGATTTGTTTCCGAGTCGGACCAAATGTCCGAAGTATTCGTCTTTCTTTCATCCACCAGCGACAACAGATTGATGCGGGACTTGAATTAGATCTCTGTCTTCCGGCTTCTTTTCTGTGCCTTTTAAATCCGGTCACCTATGCTCCTTCGGCGCATATGTGCCTCTACGCGTGCTTTTTACCTCTCCTCCTTAGACTCGTCAAAATACTCCATCTATTCTGCGATCTTCCCCCAAGGCGACAATTTGAAACAACACGGACTTCCTTCTGGTCAACGTGCCCGCCGCGCGCGTTCCATCTTGGGCTCCAGGTCATTTTATCTCCCACTGCGGTGTCTGGAAGGACCATCTCCATCTCTCAAAACAGTCTCTGGAACCGTCAGGTACACAATTGTTGCAGCTTGTCCAAGATCCCATGAAACTAGATATTATTGCGCTCTCCGCCAGTCCAGAAAGATCAACAACCATCATCTTTGCTATCCAATCTCAGAGCTCGGCCGCATGACATCTTTCCTTGAAAATGCAATGCGCTGCTTCCTTAGTCAAGCAGGTGTCTCTTTCCTTTAGCTCATACCACTTTCACAACCGCCACATGCTTCAAGCTGCACAGACATCATCCTTCAATTTTGTACAAAACAAATCTAATTTAATTCATTTGACGTGCTTTTGGTGAGCAAGCGCAAGCGCCTACCGAGGCCCGGGGCCCACGACGAGGGAGCACGAGGAGGAGATCCGCCCCCGGGAAACTCTGCTACCACAAAACTTCGAAAACAAAGCGGCCCGCAACACCACAAAAAATCTTCCTCGCCCTCTAATCCACCCCGCGAAGCTGAACGTGAACTTGTCAAAGACTCTCCGGCAGGTACCAGTCCGATGCGCCCTTTCCCGCGATCTAGCCAATCATTTCCGGTCAAGGATCATGGGTGTCGATTGCCCTCTCCGCCGAAGCGAACCACATACTCCGGATGTGAAAGGTTCAAGCGCCCCCCAGTACCTCCATTGAGCCTTTGGTGTGCGAGGATCGGATATGAAACGGACACCTCCCTACCGCCCTTGCCCTTCGGCTCAGCACATTCACACCGTTCCAAATGGGAGGTGCGCAGAAGCACCGCACAGAGGCTCGACATCGTGATCCCGCACCGACTAGGTTGCTCAAAAGACCACCAGATGGGCAAGCCAACGAGCGTTCCATCTGCCGAGTGCACTCCCAGATGGTATCCGGTGGAGGTCTGAGACTCAGAGGGGACTCGGATCGGGCCGCTCAATCGTCACCTTGTTGCCAGATCGTCCGTGAGAGCTCAATAACTATGTTCACGTTCAGCAAAAGATAGGCGAAGCGAGAATGATCAAACCGCCAATATATAGAGAATGCGCTGACGAACGAAGCCAATTTTCAGTTGTGCATGATCCTTGAGCGACAAGCCGTGCGTACCTTGCAGTTGAATCGCCAATGTCTAGTGTCGCCTAATCCGGGACCCAGCGAGAAAAATGGGTGAGGATGGAAGTCAAAAGGAAGAACGGGATACTGCCAGCACTTGTAATTTGTGGCTGACCGAAAAATACTGGCTCGAAAGTGAACAGAGCCATCACGCGATCATTGTTTGCATCCATTTTAGGCCTTTACCACTGAACTCGCTCTTCACGATTGTCTCATCCTCTTCATCCCATATTCTTCTATACACACATGAAGTCCCTCGACCAGATTCGCGCATTGGCCCAGACAAAAATCGAAGGACCTAGTGCAGATAATGCTCCAAAAGCTACCGTTAAAGGGTCTTCCTCGAACGAGCGACCCATAGGAGAGGAAGTGAAAGTGGACTCGCGGAGACTATACATATAAGATACACAAACATTCCTTTGCCAAAGTTGAGATGTCAAGGCGTTGAAACGCCAAATGCAATCGCCGTTGATGAGTTCCGGTCTGTTCCGGCCCGGGTGGCCGTGGGTGCAGAAAGATCCCACGCGAGTCACTCCACGCCCAAAACCGGCCAATCCGCTTCCTCTTCGCATGGGACGGCGTCAGTCTTCTCTGAACGCCTTGAGGGACGGCGGCCCACCGGAGACCTAGGCATTCCCACTCCGACCTGTCTTCAATTCATTCTCGAGTGCTTCCCATGTTCTTCTCACCGCCGCTCAGCCATCTACCCATTATTATAGACTCCATCGACCATCTGCCTCCTGCCCCGACACTGGACAGTGACTAAGAACGGGATTGGCGCCGCCCAATGTTACTAACGCAGTCGGTCGTTATACGCGTAGTAAGTATGCACTGTCGGAAATCGAGACTTTTTCCGGAAGACGGAGATCTTTGATTGCGGGTCCATTTCGAAGTCGATGGTTGACACGTGTGATGTGCGGGCGGCAGTATAAGAGAGCGAAGATGTTGCGGCCTTCCGTCAATTCCGTCCACCATGGGCATCATCGTATCCTATATCAAAACTAACTTTCCACCAAAGTCCCAGTTTTCTGACAATGATATCCCGGACCTGACTGGACAAGTAATGTGTTTGTCTTGTCCAGAGTTTTCGATTCTAATCGTCGTAGGTAATCATTGTGACGGGAGGCAGTTCAGGTCAGTTCAAAGCTTTCCTGTCAAAAGCAACCACTGAATAGACATAGGCGTGGGCAAGGAAACAGTCAAGGTAATGCAGCAGTCGTGCGTCGCAGCGGAGAGCTCCAACCGAGTGGCCACATGTAGGTCCTGCTGCAGCACAATGCCAAGGTATATATTGCTGCGCGGAACGAAGAGAACGCAAGGGCAGCTATCGAGGACCTTCAATCTCAGACTGGGAAAGAAGCCCAATTCCTTCACTTGGATCTAGCCGACCTGCATTCCGTTAAACGTGCTGCGGAAGCGTTCAACCAGTATGAGCTGATCGCCCCCTGTTCGTTTTTACTGGATCTCATTTGCATTGATAGGAAAGAGACGCAGTTACACGTCTTATTCAACAATGGGTATGCCTGCCTTCAGCTGCGAGAACACGCCTAATTTCTTATCAGAGGTGTCATGGTAAAAACGCAGTTATCGCCTGGTGAGTATGCATATCGAATCCGTCGATCCAGGCTTACCATTCCGCATAGTTCGGATTGTTCAAGTTGTTTTGCAGAGCGCACCGATCGAGCAGCTGACTCAGCAGAATATCGACCTGCAGTTTGGCACGAATGTCTTGGGTGAAGTTATTTGGCTGTCGCCATTCCTTACCTTTCTCTCATCTGTCCGCTCCAGGTCACTTTTACTTGACAAAGCTGTTGCTCCCGACGCTACTCGCCACTGCCACCGCAGGGAAACCCGCTCGTGTGATAAATAGTTCATCATTTGCATTGGAACTCACACCCGGCAACACCATCAACTTCAACACCCTCAAGGACGGTCCTGCCAGAAAGCGGTTGACTCCCCTCAACCTCTACTCACAGAGTAAATTTGTACGCATGAAATCGAGGTCCAAGTCGGCGCGGACTCACTTCAACAGGGGAACTTGGTGTTCAGCAACGAACTCTCGCGCCGATACGGTGACAAAGGCATTATGTCGGTTGCCTTGCACCCGGGGAACATTCAGACTGATCTCTACCGCCATGCTCCGAGTTTCCAGCGCAAAATTATGGTGCGTGGTTACTGTTGTTACCCGCAGCGCGTCGTATCTACTGACCCTGCCCCAGGAGTTGAGCCTTTATCCCGTGGAGCTTGGTGCACAGACACAGCTGTGGGCAGGCACGACGGACGATGGCGCGACTGTTGGTGGCAAGGTGAATGTTTCATAACCCACTGGTGCGCGAGCGCTGACTTGGATAGTACCTCATCCCCTGGGCACGCATGGGCAAGGCAAACCCGAACACTCTGGATCCTGCCCTTGGAAAAGAGCTCTGGACTTGGCTCGAGGAGCGAGTGGCGGATATCTAACAAAGTGTGTGCCTTATACATATCCATAGGACGAGACGATGTGTTTGCTGAAAGTCAGCAGTATTAGTAATGTAAAGAAAACGAGAAAATACTACTGGAAAAAGAAACGGAAGGTCAAAATGTAGGATGAATCTACTCGGCAACCTGTCCGAGCTCAGCATTTTGCTGTAGTCCGAATTTTCTTTTTTGTCTGAACTCCACTTCTGACCAAGTTTGAACCATTTTTTCGCCCCGGGAACACCCGGAACCTCCGCAAAGCGTACCAAACTACTGTTTTATGCATTTGACTGCTTCATTTCACTCTGAAAGCTCTATAACGGCTAATACAGAATGATGGAGAAGGTGCCGCCGCGCAGGAAATTTCTGGCCTGTGGAGGTCGTGTCGCCGCTTCGCACAAAATTCGATTTGGCATACCCCCACGTGACGCATAAGATAAGATATAAGGAATCACTCCGAAACGGATGTATACTGTTCATGCACGGCAGATGGCGCGTGTTAAGGTCGACGCTGGATGTGCTAGAGCAAAAGTCGGGCCGTTGATGACGAAGATTGGGTCAATATTCGGTGTGAAGATCAGTAAATCACGCGTCATGAGTCGCCGAACTGTTGGGAGGGCCATCCTCGAGGGAGGGATAGCTGCGTGCATGCAGCTGACCCATGAATTGAGTCTGAACGAGGGTGAGCACAATTTACCAGGACAATACATCGCTCTTACCATAATATTCAGCTTTCACTATCAGCGCCGACAGTACTTCTAACCGAGGAAACAATTATGAGGCACCGAAATTCCAGTATTGCGCACCCGACTACAAGGTTGATGCCTTGAAAAAAATCCAGGCATCTCCAGAGTTGTTCCCAGTTCCAGAGAGTGTGTTGGCAAGGTTGGCGGCACCCGAGACACAGATTATCGAGGATTGGACGCCAGAGGAGGACATAGAAATGGATGATTAGGTCGTCTTGTGGTCGTAAAAATAATACATGGTTCAAAGCACAGTTTAAATAGTATCTATCTTACCTTATAATATTAATACAAGTGCTGCAAGGGAGATATGAGCCGCCGAATAAAGTAAGACGCGAAGGAGTCAAGTGTGGCGGACTTTCGAGGTGGCGATGCGCTTATATAATGGCCATCAATCCATCCGGCTGTGCCCAGTCCCATAAGGATGCTCGAAGGCCGTTTGCTGGTACATATAGTGAGGCTAATGCAAGCACGACAATGAAGAATGGATACATAGTTGAGCTCCCAAAGCCTCCCAATTTTTCCCATTTTTTCACGGCATTTCTCAATGTGTTTCCCCGATTTTTGAGGATTTTTGGTACCAAGTCAGTAAATCAGTTACATTGTATAGCGTTCATGAGTCCGAATCGTGATTTTCATAGCTTGTGAGACTCGAAAATCCCCAGTCTATAGAGCCGTTTTGTTTCTCTGCGGTGTTCGAATCCCGAAAGCGACCCCATGTCATCCACCATTCATCTGCATCATCCTCCGGCTCGTAACCGAATCTACGAGGGGTGTCAGCGACTTTGACTGATACAATGAATTGGCGACTTCTCACACCATGCGCATGTCATCATGCATGCCCTGCAAGTCGCTGTCCGGAGCATCCAGGACATTCCGTCCCATGGCGTGACTTGCGCGCATGGCTGCGTCCCGTTGCACCTGCATTTCACCGTCAGGTAATGTGATGGTCCCGATGATTTGCTTCTCCATTTCTCGAATACGAGCGCAGCGCGGCTCTCTGCCGAGATCCACTGTTAGTTGTGTAGACTGTACCAGCTTTATAATCGATACTTGCCGGTGTTCTTGGAAAGCATTCAAAAATTCGGGAATGCGATCGCGATCGCGAGTATGTGAGAAGATTTTTCCTATGAAAGCACCGTCCTCTAGGGCGATAGAGTAAGCATGGAGTGAGCCGGCCTTTCCGATTCGCGTTAGACTCCCGTCCAGGATCGAATTTTCTACGCACCGGAAACGGATGCGCGGCTTCACCCAAAACCAAAACTCTACCACTTTCAGAAACCCACGACTCTAGCTCGTAACGATCTCGAATCTGGACACAGATTGGTGGTCCAGCAAGAGCTGCCAGTTTTTGTAATCTTCGCAATGATGAGCACGTTCCCCGACTGATGCATACTTTGTGCTCACTGTGGCCCACACGGTCCAATGATATCAGTGAGCTGCCGCTGAGTGTCTTCCGCCCAACCTCCATCCTCTGCGTTGTCGGGTGTATATACCACGAGCGCAATGTCATTTTGTGTCCCCTGCACGTAGATCGAGTTAGTACGGTCGTGTAATGAATAACGTTGTGCCTCACCGCGGCATTCGTCAAGGCGGCTGGGTGTGTCGAAATTAACAGGCATCCTAAATACATAGTGCTGAACTCACCCCGATTGGAACCCATCAGGACGGTATTCTAGGAAATCAAGTGTTACAAAAGCGAGATATATTTAAAAAGAATTCAAACAGATACTCACCTTGGGATACTGGTAGAACATGGCGAGGTCTGGATCGTTAGCTACGAGTGACATGGGGATTGTCGCACTAGCGCAGATTCAGTTCATGGCTGGAGTATTAATGCGATAAAGACAGACGGACCTGTACATAGCAAGACCTGTCGGAGGTTCGAACGCGCCGGGCTCAACACCTTCCTCCACCATCAACGTTCGGCGAACTATCCCACAAACGCCGTCCGCCCCAATAACAGCATCACCGGTGTGAATCTCGCCGGAACGCATGGTCACCGCGCAAGCGTCGCAGTCCATCTCAACGACCTCCGCTCCGAAGACCACGACCACTCGGGGAGTAGAATCCTCCTCCTTTTTCGTGAGCTCGTCGTAGAGGATGCGTAGAAGGTCTTGGTGCTAGAATTTTGATGGGAAACTCGCTGAGGTGGAGATATTCGACCACTGACCCGAAACTGAGTAAAATGACCTCGAGCCTCACTGATCAGCTCCGGGTCAAAGGCATTCAACCCTGGGGTAGTTCGTCATCCTACACAAGAGATCCACAATGATGCACTAACCAATGAAATCAGGGGCGGTCACTTTTCCTCCATCATCTAGTCTTGGCTCAGATATGCAAGTGGATACACGGAGTGGAGAGACCGAACATTTATAGACGGCGAAGACCCCTGCTATTTCAGCATTGGCTCTAGTTTCTTCTTCCAAACCCCAGTCGAATAGGATTTTGCAACCGTTTGGAGGTACCCTGGAAAACACGCATATAAAAAATGTATTTGTGTGCGAAGGGGCGCTTACCGAGCACCTCCACTCCTCTGCCGTGCAAATTTAGTACCAAAAAATAAGCTGGTGCACTTCACACTAACCGGACCAGTCCTTCCCAACTGGGGTTCCTTCTCCAGGACCAAGACGTTGTGTCCAGAGGCCTTGAGTGCAATCGCGGAGGCTAGACCTGTAGGGGATCAGTGGATGGTTCTCCGCGAGGTCTGGAGAGGTTCACCTGCTATGGACGCTCCGACGATGATCTGGAGAGAACACGAGTATGCGACTTTCTGCAGTAATGGCTGTCGAGGAGCACTCACGAAGTTAAGACCCGCGAATGAGTTCGCCATGGCTTTCAGTTTTGCGCAGGTTTTCGAGGAAGGGGAAACGGCAAGTTACTTCGGTGGGCCCTTGGTGGGCCCCCATGCGTCATTCCCAGCCAATTGAAAGGATGACATACGGATCAGTTGGTCGGGGAGCTGATCCCAGCACCCGTACGTTCCTCATTGGGACCACCGCGGTATACATCCTCCTCCTGTGGTCCTGATTAGCCAGATCGCATTTGAACAAGTTGTGCGAATCTGCTCATTCCACCTGTGCAAGGCCCACCTCTGTGGGCATAGTCTAGCGCATCCCACGAACAAGCCCCGCAGACCGGCAACAATCATGATAGAATCCCGCGCCATGGGTACAAGGCTATTATCAGCAGCACCGGCATGCTCTTTACTTGTCACGTTGCCAACAGCTCGATGGAGCCACAGCACAGCGCGGAGAGTCGCCGCATTGACTTGGATTCCGGGGCAAATATTCCCATCGATGCCGAAGTGGACTGTAATCGCGAATGAAGAACAAGATGCCAATCCCGCCGGGCTTCTGCAAGTCGAGCGCAGGACTCAAGTGGCAAGTCTGTGCCAGTAGCTAAAATCGGAATTGATAAAGAATATTCGACTAAACACTAGAGGAGATCGGAGTGAGTCTGGAAGAATTCCTGAGCGTTCGGGGAGTAAAGCAGGCGGGGCGTGGACATACCATAAGTACGCTTCTCCGAAATACGGTACTGGCATTGGTGAGAGTAGGTGGAGGCTTGGCGATCGTCGGACTGCGGATCGGCCGGCTAACTCCTTGCCACTCCCTCGATATCCAGTGGTCTCCGCAAAGTCCGTTCTGTGCCTTCGATGCAGCTGAAGGGGTACATCGCTGGCTCCAGGTCCGGAGTCCGTACGAATGTTTGCGGTGGTGGCGCGCGCCCACTAAACCCCTGGGATGAGATGATCAGACGCTGCTCGGCAGTAAACGAGGAAACCACTCACTGGAGGCTGATGCGCCGCAGGAAAGTACCGAGTTGCCACCAGTCCGCCAGCTCTGCTGTGATTGGAACCGCTCCCCTACTAGACTCCTTGCTGGACTGGGTCAGATCGATGCGCAAAAGGTATGGTAGCTTACCACGTACATGTAAGCTACAGGGAGCCACGGTGTAGGTGACTCTTGTCACGTCGACATATTCTCCCCAGGACTTGCTGAGCTCCCATGTATCTCGGCGCCGGGGATCGCGAAGGTAAGCCTACACCAGCGCGGAGAGTCATGTATTGTATTGGCTTGAAATCTCTCCGAAGACAGAGGCGGGATCTTGGTTTGCTGCAAGGAAAGATACGCAGCGCCGCGTCGAAGTGAGGGATACGCCTCCGAGTCCGGGGGTAGAAAAAAAAACCTCCCCGCGCGATGAGCTTGCAGGAAGTCCTTCTCAGCTGGCAGCAAGATTTCGGCAAGACCAGGAATCTCGCCTTGGACACAGTCAGAGTCACCATCATCGGTTCGCCGCTCGGTCTGAGAAATACAGTCTCCGAAGAGACCAAGTGTGACGAAAAATTGGGGGAATGGCGCCGCACGAGGCGGGCATATCGGCAGACAATGCTAGGAAGCGGAATAGAATATCAGCGAGAGCTTAGCACTCGAAACTGACAATAAGCTCACCAACACCGCAATCTTCACAATATTCCCTAAACTCCAATCCGCGAGCTTGAAGTGAGTGGCGGAGGATCTGACCTGGTGCGAACCCATCCGAACATCTTGTCCCACAGTCGGGCAGTACACCGATCGTTTCCAGCAGCTTCATTGACCTTCAAGGATCCCTGTTCGGAAACCCATTCAGCCTCCGCCTATTGAGCATGATCGTCCGAGGACAATCGCGTCGATGTGATCGACGCACCCGTGCACGAAGGAGAACTAATCGCAATGGCTCATCCCCCAGGTTTCCATGAAGGATCGCCGGGGCCCAGATAACTTTCCGGGGGAAAGGTCCGCTGGTGTGAGTTCACAACCTTCGCCTCGCCAGGGGCTCTCCGTTCAGGTAGCCGACCGGACCGCACGACCGTGGATGGAGTCGGAGTCGGGGCGCCCAGTCGTCACCGTCGAGCGAGTGTACCTGGAAGATATCAGCTAATGAAACGATGAATGAACAGCGGACGCACCTTCAGCGCTGTAGAAGGGATGAGGAGCGGTGTCAGCATCGACGGTGGGTACTAGATGCAAGAACGACATACCAGTGTCGAGAGGACTAAAGACCCAGGCTTGACGTTGACTGAAAGAGAAAGGTGTTGGGCGCTGAAGATCCAGAATGAAGCAATGGAGTGCGATGGTGGTGGGGAAAGACAAGAAAGAAATGCGGAAAATCCTGCAGTGGCTGAAAGAACTTAACTGCTGGCGTTTGCGGAGGTTTGTTCAGCCCAAAAACAAATCAGATGGTCAGAACCTTGCCGAGAGTCCCGGAGGCAGTGTGGACGAGGCGATGGTTCAACGTTCAACCTAGTAGCCGCGAGCGGAAGCAACGAGCAGAATCCAAAAGCTGGGATGGACCTCGTAGATGGTTCATGCGAAACCCATTTTGAATCAGTGCGCCGACTTGATGAGAATTGCGATATAAATACCTGGAAAGTACAAGGAGCTGAGTGGGTCCAAGCGGGATCAGTAATCGTATGGAGCAGCCAGAATCTGGCCATAGAGAAATGTTGGAGGATGGAAGGAAACGCGTTACGTAACGGACGCGTCGCGTTGCAAAAAGAATGTCAACTGGACCATATAAAGTCCCTCGTGATTCGAAAACAGAGACATGACTTTCATCCTACTTGCACAAATCGGAACCACATCTGGCTCCCCGGTGTCACGCGACAATTGAACCCACAGTCACTCCGACTCACTGCTGCCTCGGGAAAATAAAAGCTTGCTGCGTTTGTGGGCAAGGCGGTCACTGTAACCAACGGGCACCGGCTTAGGTTACTCTACCTAGTGCACCGTCACTAGTATTCGGTATGCGCTCGTGTCTGGGTCACGTCTATATCTACTGTAACTTCCGATAGGCATACATGTCGAGTAAAATATATATGGGAATCCGGGAGTGTCGGTCGGTACAGGAATGTGGGGCATAGAATGTGGGGAACCGTTCCGCATGGGCATAGTGACTAGCCAAGTAATGAGTCGCTCGATGTTTAGATTGCATAGGGAGATGGTACTCACAAAATGAACGCTCAATAGCCTCAACCCCGCCCAAAGTGTCTTCTCCCCTGTTTGTACCGGTCCTTAGCCTCCTTCCGGAGCAACTTCTGAGCCTCGGCATGTTCTTGCGTTCGAGCCTTCTGCATCACCGCTTCGATTTTGGGACAATGCTGAGCCAGACTATGTGCTCATCAGGAATCAGAGCATCCCAGATTGTATAAATATATCTTACTCTCGTCGGTGAGGACTTCGGTCTTGGTGACGAGGGGGTGGGCAGCGAGTTCGGATGTCGGACCCATCTGGCCCAGAACATCCGCCCAGCCGAGAGAGAATAGCTTGGACCGGATTCTAGATGAAAAATTATCAAGATCGAGACACCCGTTAAATAATAATCCCAACCACGTACACTTGCTCACGGCTTGTCCTGATGGTGGCATCGGCCAGCACTTTTTGGCCTGCGACTTTCAGCTCCCACTCTCGACATTTGCGGGCATACTAGAAACGGATACAAATGTGTGAAGGAAAGTTGAATGGAATCGGACTTGCGATCCGGGCGGCTTCCACAACAGCCTGCCTGTCTTTGAAAAATCCCGCTCTGCTCGTGACATCTAAGATTCCTAGATACTTCTGCATCGCCGCGAATTCGTGCGTCAAGTAACCGCATTTGAGCGCTGTGAATACCTCAGCAACAATGCTAAGGAAGGAGGATATGCAGATATGCTTACAAGGTGGTCTGGCTGAGATTAAATTCCGCAGGCGGACAGACCCGTCCGCAACAAGATTGGGCGGGTTCTCGTCGTCGAACAGAGTAATCCTACAACGTATCTGTCCGGGCAGACATCACTTGAAGAAAACACTGACCTGCGCTTGGTGCACCGAGCGCAGTACCGAATCCGTAGATCCCAATCGACGGGCCCCGAGGACATCTTGCCGCAACCCTTGGCAGTTTTAGAGTCAATATGAATGCAGGCCGCTACGCAGACTGACATGGCAATGCAGGTAAAACGCGAGGTTTGCATAGCTTGGTTCGTGGAAATCCTTCGGGCAGGCAGGGAAACCATTGACCCCCTGGAGAGAGACTCGCCAGAACCATCTAGCTGCCGTTTTATTGAGGAGATATCGCCGTAAGGACTTGCACGCGCGAGCGAGGTAGAGCAGATCCAGCGGGTGAAGATGACACAATGCCTGTCTTGCTATCAATGCTGTCCTACAGGGTACGCTGTGCGCCAAACCTGGCCAAGGCAGTCGAGATTCAAATCCAATAGTGACTCGGACGTCGTCGCCAAGAGGTCGCCCTCAACGTTCTGGTTGTCCAGTCGGGCACGTTTGGACTTTGTCATGGCGGAAGCGGCAGACCGGGAGGATTTGGAGGGGCAATGGAATGGTCAAGATATAAATACGAAGCGTTTACGCGAGTGGACGTGGTTTCGCGAGGAGAAGGTTGAGAGGAAGAAGAAACGATTACGGGTTATGCCACATGTGTGCTGCTAATTACTAGACGCCGCGGGGAGGATTATCTTCCAGCTGAATCGGACATATATTGATACATCCATGTCCTTTCAGTCCGTTCGCGCTCTCTTGTAATTGCTGGACTTAATTATAAACAACGCCCAATGAATCTCTCTTTCCACCTCTGTAATCTAGAACTGACGGCGATCCTCAGTTTCTATGTCTTAAGACCACGCCCGCCGCCAGCGACCTCCCTATCCACAGTATCCCTGAATCGGCGACGTCTGAACCAAAGTGGTTAGATGGACTCAGAGAGCGGAATGGCGACCTCACATCGTTGAGGGTGATGTCGAACGTCGAGAAGGTCGTTGCTCTGGGAGGTACGACCATTTTAAACGGGAATAAGGTAAGCTTGCCGTATGTCAAGTTGAAGAGGGACGTGGACAGCTCGGATTTGAATCCAACTTTGAAGCTGTCATGGCGCGGGACTGGGTGACAGTGGGTAGAACTCGCTGCATTCAAGCGGCTCAAAGCCAGTTGGTGATTACAAAGAAATGGACGAACACGATCAGGATGTCGCCAACGGGCGCGGAGATATTCGAGGGAGATTATGCCCGTTCGTCCGCGGCGACCCTGATAACGTGCCGAACGGGCGAAGGCACATATGTCGGGGCTGCAGCTTTGATTAGCGGATGGAGAGGAGAGGAGCGCCATGTACCAGGGATGCCTTCATAACTGCGTCGCGGTCGCAGTCACCTTAGTCCAAGGGTTGTCTGCGGGCGCGCTTTCCAGCTTTGTAGTATAGGTAGCCATGGCCAGAGTTCCCGACACGCTCGTACCGGAGCTCTTTGCCAGCTTCTGAAGCGCGTTGAAGTTGTTGGGTCGTTGACGGAGAACACCATTCCGCCGCGCAGTGAGCTTCCTGCCCACAGTATCCCCAAATCGGCGCAGTCTGAGGGAAACGATTAGAGCTGAGTTCGGAGAAACAAAGGGCCGACTCACGTCGTTGGTGATGCTGAGTGTGGAGAAGGTCGTTTCGGTGGGAGGCACGAATTGGCTAAATAGAAATAGCGTCAGCTCGCTGTATCCCAAGCTGAAGAGAAATACAAACGATCCGGACTTGAAGCCGACTTGGCCAATGGTCGAGGTTTCGGCCGCCCTCAGGCAGACGCTCGATCCCGAATACGACCGAATAGTAAACCGCACATACAATTCATCGCATTCACAAAGCAGGTGCGGTCGTCGCCGTCCGAGTGGTCCCTTGAGGTTCAGATCGTTCACGTATCACCGCCCCCAGATCGGAGGGAAGGTTGGGCTTGAACATCCGATTCTCAATGCGCAGAGCTTCGCCCACCGTTCCCGCATTTCGGGCGCTGATGGGAAACGACAGCACGCATGGTTGGCGTAAGTGCGAGCGGCTTCAAGAGAACCTTGAATGCGTGACAGTATGGTTCTTAAGGTGCAAAAGGATTAACGAACGGTGGACAATCAATGGAGAGAAAGTGACTCACAAGATGAATGTGTCGCCAACGAACGCGGTGATGTTCGGCATAGTGAAGTCCGATCTTGATAACGTGCTCGACGGGCGAGGGCGCGTACATCGAGTCTGGAGCTTTAATAAGCGGATCCATAGTACAGGGCAGAGGCGCGTGATTTACAAGGAGTGCCAACGTAGCTCGTGTAAACCGTGGTCCATGTCGAAGGGCCATGGGTCATGGTCGCAGTCACCTTGGCCCAGGACTGAGGGGGGCCGTGGTGCACGCCTTTACGGTAATGGCCAGCGCGCTCGCGCTCACGCCGTCGCCGGTGCTCATCAGCTTCTGGAACGCGTCGAAGTTGTTGGGCCCAGATTCGACGTCGCTGATGGAGAAAACCATTCCCGCCGTGCTAGTGGCCTTCCTATCCCAGTATCACCAAATCGGCGCAGTCTGAGGGGAAGTGATTAGAACCGGGTCTTAGATCAAAAAATGCGGACTGACGTCGTCCATGGTGATGGTGAATGTAGGGAAGTTCGTTCCGGTGGGAACCACAAATTGGCTAACTAGAAGTCGCATAAGCTCGCTGGATTCCAACCTCAACTTGAAGAGAAATACAATCAATCCAGACTTGAAGCCACTTGGCTGGTGGTTGAGGTTTGACCAAGCGCTTTGCAAGGGTTGGAGAAGTTACGGTGTAGTTCTTGGGTGGAACTTGCTGTTTTCAAGCGGGTTAACAAACAGTTTGTAGTGAAACAGAAACAACTAACAACTAACAAGGTGACAATGTCGCCGATGGACGCGATTATTTTCGAGGGAGTGTATGTCAGACCGTCAGCGCCGAAGCGGATTACGTGCTTCACGGGCGAAGGCGCATACGTCGGGCCTAGTGTTTTAATTAGTACCGATATAATGACGGAAACGGTGTCGTTTACCTGGGATACTCGTGTAACCCGTGATCCCGGTCGATTGGCCCAGGGTCGCCGTGGCCCACCATTGCGCCGTTGGGGTGATCTCCGACGCCGTGAGCAGCAGGGAGCGCATTGCCGGAGACGCGGAGCTGGCGTCGAAGCGTCGGCACTGAGTCCGAGTGATGCCGCAGGATGAGGCAGACATCTGTCGTAAGTGCAGCATGATGAGGCATCTGAAGGTAAGATTAATATATGGTACAACGGAAAGTATTAAAATGGCGCACATCCACCAAAGTGAAAAGACGAAGCGGCGATGATCGGAGGATGCGATTGAAATTTGCTGATCCGTGGGAGATCTAAAACCCTCCTCTTGTCCTCCTCCTCCTCAGACCCCCACCGCTGGACCTTAATATATCCCGGCGCCGTGCCATCGCCGCATCGATGGCGTTCCATACAGTGGGTGAGCGCTGGCAACGACGATAAGCATCAACTTTGAGGACGACGAGGATGTGGAACTTACTCCAACGAGTTCCTAGATTTGCCCTTTCGTGCTCCCCCTGCCATGCGACCGCGCCTCAATCCTTCTCTTCAGCAGCTCCAAAACTTCCACGGCCTTCGAGAGGAGAGCCGTCGTGTACATTGTATTCGCATTCATCTACAGCAAGGTTAGAGACCCGACTCTCATCGTCCTCGAGTTACGAACCTCTTCGTGGGTGCAGGTTCAGGCGAGGTATCAGGTGAGCACCGGTGGTTTAATCTTGGGTCGAGTGAGACCGCCAGAACCGCGGGGATTAGGTGTGAACTCGAAGCCTGACGCTCCCGTCGTGCGGCCTCGTCCCTCCCGTGGATTAGATCCAGACAGACAACCCCAACATGCGGGAACGTGGCATGCACAGGACAGTTCTAAAGAAAATGAATCGGACTAGGACGGAGAAAACTGGGATATTGTCGCACCGCCAATCGCCTTGAGCTGAAGTTGAGACCCACTGACAGCGCGATTCGCGCGGGTGATTTTGAGAAGGAACGGTGAGTATAGTGACAGCTGGAGAAATCCCCAGAGCCCCGGGCTTTGAGTTGGATTGCCTTCCGTATATTGACCGAATGAAGAGAAGAAGAGAAACAGATCGCGGCAGATCAATTTTCGGATTTGTTTCGGACCAAATGTCCGAAATATCCGTCTTTTATCCACTGCCACTAATACTCGACCAGCGACAACAGATTTATGCAGGACTTGATCTACATAGATCTCTCTCTTGCATTTTTTTTTGTGCCTTTACGCTTGTGCCTTTACGCGCGCTTTTTAGCTCTCCTCCTCGTCAAAATGCTCCAACTATTCTGCGATCTTTCGCCAAGGCGACAATTTGAAGCAACCCGGACTTCAAGCCTTCTGGTCAACGTGCCCGCCGCGGGCGTTCCATCTTGGATCTTGGGCTCAAGGTCATTTTATCTCCCACTGCGGTGTCTCGAAGGACCATCTCCTTTACTCAAAACAGTCTCTGGAACCGTCAGGTACACAATTGTTGCAGCTTGTCCAAGATCCCATGGAACTAGATAGTATTGCGCTCTCTGCTAGTCCTGAAAGATCAACAACCATTATCTTTGCTATCCAAATCTCAGATCTCGCCCGTATCCCATCTTTCCTTGAAAATGCAATGCGCCGCTTCCTTAGTCAAGCAGGTGTCTCTTTCCTTTAGCTCAAACCACTTTCACAACCGGCACATGCTTCAAGCTGCACAGACATCATCCTTCAATTTTGTACAAAAAAAAAATTATTTAAATTATTTAATTCATTTGACGTGCTTTTGGTGAGCAAGCGCAAGCGCCTACCGAGGCCCGGGGCCCACGACGAGGGAGCACGAGGAGGAGATCCGCCCCCGGGAAACTCTGCTACCACAAAACTTCGAAAACAAAGCGGCCCGCAACACCACAAAAAAGCTCCCTCGCCCTCTAATCCACCCCGCGAAGCTGAACGTGAACTTGTCGAAGACTCTCCGGCAGGTACCAGTCCGATGCGCCCTTTCCCGCGATCTAGCCAATCATTTCCGGTCAAGGATCATGGGTGTCGATTGCCCTCTCCGCCGAAGCGAACCACATACTCCGGATGTGAAAGGTTCAAGCGCCCCCCAGTACCTCCATTGAGCCTTTGGTGTGCGAGGATCGGATATGAAACGGACACCTCCCTACCGCCCTTGCCCTTCGGCTCAGCACATTCACACCGTTCCAAATGGGAGGTGCGCAGAAGCACCGCACAGAGGCCCGACATCGTGATCCCGCACCGACTAGGTTGCTCAAAAGACCACCAGAGGGGCAAGCCAACGAACGTTCCATCTGCCGAGTGCACTCCCAGATGGTATCCGGTGGAGGTCTGAGACTCAGAGGGGACTCGGATCGGGCCGCTCAATCGTCACCTTGTTGCCAGATGGTCCGTGAGAGATCAATAACTATGTTCACGTTCAGCAAAAGATAGGCGAAGCGAGAATGATCAAACCGCCAGTATATAGAGAATGCGCTGACGAACGAAGTCAATTTTCAGTCGTGCGTGCTCCTTGAGCCCGTGCGTACCTTGCAGTTGAATCGCTAATGTCTAGTGCCGCCTAGTCCGGGGCCCAGTGAAGAAAAATGGGGGAGGATGGAAGTCAAAAGCAAGAACGAGATACTGTCAGCACTGAGAATTTGTGGCTGACCGAAAAATACTGGCTCGAAAGTGAACAGAGCCATCACTCGATCATTGTTTGCATCCATTTTAGGCCTTTACCACCATCAGCACCACTGAACTCGCTCTTCACGATTGCTTCTCATCCTCCTCATCCCATCTTCTTCCATACAACACATGAAGTCCCTCGACCAGATTCGCGCATTGGGCCAGACAAAAGGCAAAGGACCTAGTGCAGATAATGCTCCAAAAGCTAACGTCAGGCCTGCGAGAAACCGCACCGCTGCGCCTCAACTTCTATCCAAATCTGTGCCTCTGAATCCAGAAAACTCCACCCCTGCGTTCTCCCAAATAACCCATCAAGGATTTGGCCATTCGGAGAGACCCTACGAAGAAGTTCTCCGCGCGCGGGACGCCGCGAGACTTGCTCTTAGCAACACAAACATCACACTCACGAGCCAACTCTCCGAGCTCTCAGCCAGAAACGACTCTCTGCGAGGCGAATATCTTCAACGGATGACTCTCTTGAAGGCGGAGGAAGCGGCGGGGCGAAGTGTTGCAGCAGAGATAGCTGAGAACGACAGCCAGATCAGCAATCTTGTCGAGGACCTCCAGGCTATCATGGGCACGGAGCGCTATAATTCTTGGAACGACTCCCGCGGCGTCGCATCGAAGGCCAAGCCTAGCCTCCCGACCGCCATGGAAGGTGTCGTTGGCTCGGCCCTCAAAGATTACTTCGAGATCAACCGCCCCGCGTTCCAGCCGCTCGGGAATGGACAGGTAGTGGCGGCGCCTGAGCGCGCTTCGTCTTCGAAGATGCGGGGTGGAGGCGGTTTTGAAGATGTAATCCCGGATTCCAGCGAGGTGGGGATGGGTGGAATGTGATATGACCGGCTGGACCTTTTATCTTTTCTTGCATCGCTCGCGTTAGGTTACTCCCAATAACGTTATTATAATAGCGTCTTCAGTATTAGTTCTATGTACGACTCTACAATGGACGGAGATTCATCAATATTCATGAGTATGTATATCACGAGATGTTTACACTCTTTCAGAAAACCACCATGTCCAAAGAACTCTCTATCGCAGACTTCGCTGTACTTGAGAACAAGCAAGCTCGCCTCGCTCAGCAGCTAGCCTCGGTTGAGACTAGGCGGGAAGATCTCGCCCGGCGTGTTCTCGTTGCGCGATCCACACTCCAACAGCAAGAAAATGAAATCCAGGCATTGCGCAGTACGTCGCCCTCCCTTTTTGTGGTTGGAACTCCCTGACGCCACTTTCCAGTCGCAATCGCCGCGTTTAGTGGTGATGTTATGAATAGTACGAAAGGTTTGTCTGCCACTTCGATCGACCTCGCGATTCACGCGTTTTTCTCTAATGTAAACCTTAGGACTGGCCGCGACAATTGTCGAAACTGTGCCGCCGGCGAGCGCGCTTACCGTCCCTCCTACGACCCAAGCAGGTATATGAATATGCATCTTCATCAATCCTGCAAGTCTTGACACGTTTTGTCAGAAGCCCCCACACACGACGCAGCGTCTACTTCCGCCGCACCGGGTGCGTACCGGGACTGTTAATATGCTGTTCTAATTCCGATACACAGAGGTCCAAGGTTCTCGTCCGAAGCCGCCGGCGAGAGCGAATGCGGTGAAGCGCAAGAGAACAATCGGCGACGACCCCATCTCCGAGGACTCCAAACGTAGGTTATACCTCCCTTCCGCTCAACTGGTCTGGGAATTTATGATTGGCAGGCAACGTACCTCGCGCGCGCACAGCCGCCACATCGACGGCTACCGCGGGTCCCTCTAAGCCGCCGTCCCGCCTAGGTGAGGATTAGCTTCTTGCTAGATGGGGCATATATGTTGACGCATTCCTGTCCTTTTACAGTCCGTTCGAGCACTCGTGTAAAGCTCGCGGCTTCTGGACGTAAATTATAAGTGAGTCTTTCTTTCTAGCTTTGAAACCTAGGCTCCTATGTATTAAAGGGTTCTATCTTTATTCTTCATTGGCGTTACACAATGGGTTACGATAAGTATCATTATAGTACAGCATGTATGGAATAGAATTATTCGGCAGAATCGAATGAGTCGGAATACGTCCGGAGCCATGAACATAGTTTCCAAGCTGAGCAAGACACGGACAATCCAGAGTTGGAACCAGCTTCACTGATCGTCGAGGCGAGCGGTTTGCAAGTTCATGCGGGTTAACAAACATTTGACAATCAAATGGAAAGCCGCTCACAAGATGACAAGGGCGCCAATGGATGCGGTGAGGTTCGGTCGTGAGAAGTCCAGCCCGTCCACGCCGACCTTGATGGCGTGCTCAACGGGGTACGTCAGGACTGGATCGTTAATTAGCGGCGGTATAATACAGAGCAGAGGAGCGTGACTTACAAGGTGCGCCCATGTAACTCGTCTAAAGCGCGGTTCATGTCATTGCGCACCTGAGGTTCGAGCCCTTCAATCTCCTCGACACCAAGGTCGCTGAGAGTAGCACCGACGATGTCTAGCTGCAGTCCGAGGACTGAAACATATGTTAATGTCGGACCAGACTCAAGGAAGTTTTAAACGAACAACGCTGCGCGAGTAGTCTCTCTTGACAGACACTTCATCGGATCTAACTCGTACCTCGTTCAATGAACTGCGCGAGCTGGAAGCACCCGGTCGAAAATTGCGACGAACAGAAAACATAAATGTCTTGTTAAATTATCGGAGGGAAGAGCCACATATCACACCCGTCGGGAGAATAGTTATGGACTCTGGGGGGTAACTCGGTCATAATAAACCTTCCTCCGTGCTGGTGATGCTGATCTCCATCGCGCGCCGGTGCATGTGCAGCGTATTCACAAAGCATGCCTCGAGAGAAACCGTCGTCTGCCAAAAAAGAAAATTAGGTTGAATTTGTGATTTGGAAGATAGGGCCCGGCGACTCACCCATAGCGGCGGACCCGGTGTAGACGACAGCGGGAAATGTTCTGAAATTTTACAGCGTCGGCGGAATTGCCAGCGATGCCGTATAGTTGATTCCGGAACTGAGCTGGCTGGTGCTTTACGGCGTCGCTGTATATCGGATCCGAATCCGATGGTGTTGCTGGGGTCAGGAGGCCTAGCCAAGTAATTCAGGTTGTTTGTTTCCGATTGCTTGAAAATGCAGCGAAGCCGGACTCGATGGCGTAGCACATCCTCGTTCCGCTTTTGGATGTGCGGGGGTTCAACGTTCACGGGAAGGAAATCCGGCGACTATCCAAAGAAAAAGAAGGAAAAGTCAGTAGTTTTGCCACACGACGGAGGAGCATGGGCGATAAAGCAGGGGTGGCGCTCGCCCGCAGCCAGAGTTGGTAGTACAATTGCAAGGTCCAGCGGCCGCAGCATCATTTCGTAGGGGAATGCATGAATAAAGGCGGATAACTTACTTGCACGCAATGTTACTGGGAGCGTCGAGACTGAGTCTGGAGAGAGTTGCTCAAGAGCGTTGAAGAGCATCTTGTGATGCGAGGTAAAACGCGAGGAGACTCGGAGGAGTTGCCGCTCCGGCTCTCGGGTGGGGGTGTGCCGGTTGATACCTCGAAACTCTCATTCGTGTTCTTATCTTACTCTGCCGGCCGGTATTCCGCTGGCTGGGACAACGCTTCAAGCTTCAAGTATGACCCCAGGCTTCACCGAGACTCAAGATGACTGATGCTCACCTCGAATTGCGCTGTCCTTTCAAGTTTTTATGAATGGTCTCCGAGCTCGCGGCGGTTAGCGGTCGGTTATCTTCTGGGGATTGCCATTCACCAGACGGAGAGCACCTTGCGCAGATCCTTTGCCGAATGATTGCCTTTGTCAAAATTCTGTCGAGGTAATCCAGATCACAGGCGCACCTTGGTTGCCCGATTCCGATTATTTTGGCGTCATATCTGCCTTGAGCCTTCGATCACCTTGCATCGATAGAGTCCCCAGGTCAACACGAGTGACCATTGACAATCGCCGTCGTAGTTAACCAGCCAAAGGGATTCAAACTCTCGGTAGATCCGTCCGGTGTGCGTACTGTGTGTGCACAGGCAGAGTCGCGCATGTCGTTACCGTGCACGGTGTACAGAGTGCTCGAGCTTCAATTTTTGTGCCACCAACGCAGGACAGGCCTGGTGGCACGGTCCTGCACGAACCAGCTTCCGGTTGGTGTCTAGGATCCCTCGAGCGGGCGCGCCGTCCGGTAATCTCTGGACTGCGGCGGTCCAGCGATGGGGAAGAGGAAGAAGGGGCGTGTGACCGACGGCCGGGACCGAAAAAAATTGCCTTGTGGCCGCCGCTTGAAACATAGCCGATGGGTCGCACATCCAGTTCTCGACATCTTGCCAACTGGACATCTCCTCCCTTCATCACGCCGCGCTCCTATCCCGGTTTGTGCGGCCCAGTAAGCAGTCGCACAACTCAGCCTGTGGGTGACCTGTCCACTCAGAATCTACCCCTCATCGAGGCAACGAATGGGAGTAACTTTGGAGCGACCCATGTCTCTGCTTCAAAACCGAGCAACGTGGCTCCGACTCCGGGCCGGGATTCTCACCAGTGGCGCTCTTTATGTTTACTCTGCCCGTGGTTTATCGATGCAGGCGTAAGTCAGGTAGACTCGCAGTTCCAAATCTGGGTCCGCGTACTTCTCTTCAAACATCTCATGCCGTGGAACTTCTCTTGCTTTGTGCCTTTTCCTCCCATTTGCCTTTGTGCGTCTTGTCGTTCTTAATCGTTTCAAGCCCTGAACTCCACTCAGGCTGGACCCACATTCTGTATTCAACGTGCTAACCTGAAGACCAATGGCCAATGTGGTATGTCGTACTCGTTTCCGGACCTCTGATTTACCCTGACGATGTACGGCATGAATCTCGACTCGAGCACCGAGGTAGGTAGGTAGGTAGGTATGATTACACGGCACGGTCCGGATAACGAACACCGGTTTCCAGGAGCTATCCCGGTGTACAAAGCAAGTCGAACATACACCATCGCCCCTGGACCCCTCACAGCCATCCAAGCCCCAGTCGCAGACCCCATGAGTTTCCCCATGCCCCACGGTAGACCCCAGACAACGGAGAGAGGCGAGAAATTTGACCTAGAACATTCAGCTTCGAAAAAACTCCAGACATTGTTGATTCTACCATGGGCGATACAGCGGGACGGCGCAGAATTCCTCAAGAACCTCATACACAAATTTAGCAACAAGGACAATCGTAGCGCGCTCGTAAATCATGGCCTTCAGGAATTCAACACTGGTAAGTTCGGCCATTTCATTCTGCAGTTTGGGTACAGTGCGGAATAGTTTGTCCAAGAATGTTGCGCGCAATGTTAGAACTGCCGGCCATGCCTGGCATTCAAACAGCGCATGTTCTGGACTTTAATGCTATGACGGTCTCATTCTGAGAATGTACATTTTTAGGCCACAACAATTTACCCTTCTCCATCCGCCATCAATAATCACGCCGTCTTTCCAACCACAAGCCCGGAAATCGTCTCCTTGGTTCCTCCTCATCCTCTTCGATTTCTTATGCTCCGCGGTAAAGAACTTTGTCGGCGGCCCATGGTGAATGATATTGACCATCGGGTCTTCTGTTACTAGCCACTCCGGAAGGCCACGGCGGCTGTCCTGCGCTGGGTATCGTTTTATAAGTCACTTAACAGGAATTCAAAGAGCCCTTGAAATTGACGCTCGTTGCAGCCAACGCGCGTTCATTGGAAGCTCTCCGTCGATACTGACGACGTGTACTTGCAGAGTATTGAAGCTAATCCTCAAGTCTAAAAGTTGATGGTTTGCAGCGATCCGATCTGAGGGTCGGGTATGCCAAGAGGTGATTGATCTCTGGATCGTGGAATATGGTTAGATAAGCTGATGATCACTCGGTGATCGCCAGAAAGTTGTCCAGCATCCTTGCATTCGTTGCTCACGGTCGGTCGTCGGTGCCAGAGGTCATATTTTCACCATAGAATAGCTACCCATACACATTGCTCATGACTTTGAGCTCTGACTGTGTATGAACATTGAAAAACAGAATGTGGTGAGAAATGATGCTGTGATGGCAACTGATGAAATTTTCTTTTTCTGGGGGGGGGGGGTCGTGGGACTTATTGGCTGATCCAGAGATCGCTCACCTCTTGGGGTATGCTACACAGTGAAGGTCGGTCTGATTTCGATGAGCGGACAGAGCCTACTAACGGAATTGCTTCGGCGCGGAGGGTTACGACGTCTTTCTGCCGAGGGTGGAATAATATGGGTTGAGTCAGATCTTCGCAGGAATCAACTCACCCCGAACAGAAACACGTATCACGCGTTTTTGCATTTTGATCATCGCTCGCATGTCCCGCAACGACCACACATGAAGATTTTTCAGTGGATTCACGTTTTCGTCTAACGCGGCCACACTTACCTTTCAGTGTCCAGCGCGAGTTCCGCGTTCGCTAGCGCCACCTCGCGCGCGCGATGGACTCGCTGTTTTTGGCCTTGCGCGGGTATGCGAGGCAGACCGTGTAGTAGTTTCTCTTAGCTGCTGGATAATGTAGTACCCTCCCAACTTATGCATATACCCGTGAAATACAAACTAGTTCAGAGACCGAACGCGATCCGGAAGTGGGAATGAGGGCGATATCGAGACGCTATTAGTAGTAGTGATATGAGCTTCGCGTCCTGTGAGAATGAAAGAGTGGACAATTCACAGGGTTTGAGTCCGCGAGGTCGTGGCGAGTAACAATTTAACATCGCGAAGTCTTAGCAGGCCATTCACCCTGGCAAAAGTCGAATAAATCACGCGCGAAAGGTAGGAGTGTTATTACCACAACCGATCCTTCGAATATGAGGGAAAGGAAGAAATTATATTATATTGAAGGCCACAGCACTCGGACACAAATACAAAAGATCTTCCCGAAGGAAGGAGGTGGGGCGAAAAATTGATGCATTTCTCACTGCACGAAGCAGGTCGAACATTGCGAAGTTCATCGATAACCTTCCATTACAAAACTCAGAACAACAAAAGTATCTTCGCCCATGATCCAGTGAAAACGAGTTGGCAGACGTCGGACGACACGAGTTGGCGGCGAAATAAGTTGGCGGGTGAAATGAGTTGGCGGAGGATCGGAACTGGAACGTCACCCGTCCTAGCACTGCGTCCCATAACGAAAGGGTACCCAGGCTGCCCAATCGGCGTCTTAGGTCCGAAGACCTCGGCCTAAGGAGCATTGAAATGCGGCTGCGCGAGCGGGAACCTCACCCAGTGCTCAGGTCTCTCGGCGATCTAGATAGACAGCCCATGAGAGAAGCTGGCGTGTGCACCGCGCGCCAGGGCTCTCCCTTTCTGGTACAGCTGGCCGTGTGGATGCAGGAGGGATTCGGAGCGGGGGCATCCAGTCGTCACCAGTTCGAATGAGTAGCTGGGCGTGGAGCGAGTAGTGCCATAGAGGGTGAAGAGAGAGTCCACGTACCTTGACCGGATGTGGAAAGACCAAGAACTGGGGCCCCGGGGGATGATGGGAGTCAAGAGCAAGAGGCGTCATGACGGCGGACATTGTGGCTTGTTTGTCACCGGCGGTATTTCCCGAGTTTCTGCATTTTCCGCCTTGCGCGTCATTCGTATGAATATCTCCGCCATTCGTCCAAGATATGTGTCGCGTAAACCTCCAGCTCAAGCGTCAACTAGCGCTCGAACCAGAGATTCCGGGTCAAGTAGCAGCTTTGAGCGCCGGACGGATTGTAAATTGTAAAAATTAGAAAAGAGAGAGATTAAATTTATTCGCGACAATTTCCTATGTTGGTGAGAGATATGACCCCACTAGGAGCGCTGAGACCGCGTACGCGTTTGTAGAAATCCATACACGTGACCGTAGTTCGGCGGGCCGACGATCCCCGATGCCATCATCTCGAGCTTGCCTCGAGCTCCTTTTTATTGCTCTCACCAGCTCTCACCTTATCCTTTTGAAGGCCTTGTCTTGCAGCAAATTTCTCCGGGGGTGGTCCATGGATCCACATTTTGTTGTATCTAAAAACCAACTGGCACCCTTTTTATTCGCCGTCAAGAATTAGACCTATCCGGGATATTCATTCCACCCACAAGCCCAATAACCGTCGCCTGGAATTCTCGGAGCTCTGCTACCTCCTCGTCTTTCTTTGTGGACTGCTTCTTCAATTTCTTGATCTTATGCTCCGCTGTGACAAAAGTTTCATAAACTCCAAAGATGAATGCGATTACATAACTCTCGGACCTTCAGTTAGGCGCTCTGTAAGGGTATGGATGTTGTCCTGCGCTGCGCAAATGTCGTTCTATGAGTGCCATATATGGAACGAAATATCTGGCTACCTTCAGTGTACTGCGCCGAGAGCTCCTCGCCTGTTAATAGCAGCGTTAGTACTGACGGAGAGCCAATGACTCATGGCGCACTGACGAGTTCTTTCTGAGTCTTGAAGCAGATGTTCAAGCCTGGAATTGGCGGTTTGCAGCACTTCGATCTGGGCGTCGGTGCGTACTACATAGTCAAGGTCAGTTGGGTTTCGATGGACAAAGTCTAAATAACGGACATGTTTCGGCGCGTAGTTGAGGTTGAAGAGTCCGATTCGCTGCCATATCAGTCGCCATCTCTGAGACTACCCGTGAGTTCAACCCAACTCAGTCATGAACTAAGGAATTCACGAACGCAAAGTAGAGGGGGATGTCTCCTTCGACTCCTCCACTCGTTTTCTTTTTAGCGGAGTGGAGGGAGGAATAGATGGGGCCTGACCGACGGCCACCCCTTGTTGATGCCGTCTGGCCACCTCCGCCTCGTGTCTTGCGCGGTTGTCCGACATATCAAGCGCCAGCGTTTTGAAGTTCGGTGAAAAGCACAAGATTGCCGCGAGCTTCTTCTGAAATTCGTCGCCGACCGGATTGAATTGTTTGATGTCAATCTTGGCCTTCCACAGACTTTGCTGCGCAAGCCAGGAGAGTCCGGTACTCCTCGTCCACAGGTAGCGATCCAAAAAGCAGGGGTGTTCAGCCAGAAGCTGAGAGCCTGCTGACGCTCGCGGATTCCACGCCTTCCACGCCCGAAGATCGCGAAAGTATATTATGTATGGGAACGTCACGTCCCAGAAGATATCTCCCGGGCGCCCGATGTCCTCTGGAGGCATTCCGATTCCCCGGAACTCGTAACACAGGACTTGGGGAACGTCCGTGTCATACGGGCGCTCCATTCCTCCGCGTAGCTTGGGCGGGCCCAGAAGCACCCTTTCGAGAACGACGATGTTTGGATAATTGAAGGATTCAAGCGGTTTGTTGTTCGATGGTGTGCTCATGTTCAGAATAGGTAGCGCGCTAACGACCCTGTAGCCAAGGTTCAGCTTCCTAGTAATCTCAAGAAGAAAACTTTGAGCACATACAGCGTTGCAGAAAGTGTTCGCGTCAATCGACACGAGATAGTAGGCTCAGGGCGGAGAATTGTGGGTAAGTTTTGGTGGCTGTGTATGTTTCACTTGCGTCATTCGGATGCTTTCCACCTTCTTGACTTATTCTTCCCACAAGTATTACAACATCCCAGCGCTCTAAATCTCACCCAACTGTGGTTCATTCTAAGCCTAAAGCGATTGTAAACACTGTCTGAACATCCACAATGCCGGAAGCGGAGTAATTTTACGTCTGTGAGTATCTATGGAGGCCGGGAAAATATCTGAACTAGACGAATGAGCGTCTCTTATAGCCAAGATCCTTCGAGCCAAGGTCGATAATGAAGGAACCAGAAATCAGCCTCATAAGCGTTGGGTCAGTCTCCAGTACTAAATCGAACCATCACTTGTTCTGAGCGCACTTTTCGAAGCTTTACTACACCGCAGTAAGCAGCATGAGAATATCGACATATATTTCTCTGACATATGCCCTAGTGGGATGGGTTCCAAGACTTGACGTACGACTTTCATCTCTGCTGATTCGAGATTCCCTTGATTCTTGATTTACAGTTGGGAGCCGGAGGAGAATTTCCTCGGTACCAAGTGGGCTTTGAAGGCGTTCTGGAAGCGGGCCAAATTGGACGGCCGCAACTACAAACATCTGAAGCAATTTAAAATGCACGAGGTTATTCAGCCCGCAGAGAAGGCGGTTCAAGGTGAGCCCTTCAACATCTGACATCCGTTTACTCACGTTGGTCCTCGAACTATATTCAGCGAGCAACAGAAAACCAGGCCCCGGAAGGTCCTCCGCAGGCCTGGTGACGGGTACCCGGGTCTTCGCGCTGTGGCACGAGAACAACCACTATTACTCCGCCGTTGTTCAACGCCGCAAGGGCAACAAATACGTCGTCCAGTTCGACGAAGACGACTCGCACCATGTTGTCTCCCTCAAGCATATGCGAGCGTGCGCGGACCTACGGGAGGATGATACTGTGATGCAGAAATCCGACGTGGCCAGGATTTGGGAGATCAAGGCCGACGGCA
This sequence comes from Mycena vulgaris, assembly GCA_029204335.1. Lineage (NCBI taxonomy): Eukaryota > Fungi > Basidiomycota > Agaricomycetes > Agaricales > Mycenaceae > Mycena > Mycena vulgaris. The sequence continues at coordinate 182,842 of JARGYA010000259.1, forward strand.
GCTTCACCATTCAAAAAGAATTGAACATTAATAGTATCACTATTTCTGGATGGAGCATAGACGACGAATGGGGGGACCGCAAGCTCACCCACAAGGACATTGTGTGTGCTAAGAAAGCTAGAGTGTGAGTTGACGATGTTCTGGAGCTCCTTGGTAATTTTATTGAATTTCACACAGCGCGCGAGGGCTATGGACGCCCTTATTAAATACCGATTCAGACGTACTCAGATCCAGTGAGGACATTTGATTCAGCGCGTATTATTTATATCCCAGCCAACCTTTCACTTGTATCTTCGTCCCGTTGACTTGCCATAATTCTTTCGCCCTAATTCAGATTTCAACTGACGTTAAAAGGCTCGACGCACAGATAGAACCACAATCGTTCGAGTTTTAGTAACCAGTTGGTAACAGAGTTTATGAGGGTGCGGCACGTTTAACGGAAGGCACGTTACGGGACGAAGAGTAAGGACGGAGGATTGTTGATTAGGTTGCAGTATTAATTATGAGACGATCCGATTACTTAGCCGCCAGCAGCAACTCCTCCAAGTACGACGCGATGATCCCATCGCTCCCCAAAAGCCCCCTCCACGGCTTGGACACCGTCCCAACAGACCCCTCGAACTTACGCAGCGCATACCGCACGCTGCACCGCTCCACCGTTGCGAGGTAGCACGCCATGAGCGCGAGCCCCTCCAGCGCGAGCTGCCCGCGCGGCACCATGACGAGCACGCGGCGCCGCGCGCTCGGCGCAAAGGGGTGCGGGCGCAGGAACGCGAGGGCCGTCTCGAGCTGGGTGGGCTGCAACCCGAGGACCGGCGCGTCGGAGGGCGCGGGTGTGTCGGAGAGGAAGTACGCGAGCTCGCGCAGGCCCACGACGCGCCCAGAAGCCGCCAGGAACTGCTGAGTCGCAACGAGATCGGCGTGCGAGAACGCCGGCTCAGAGGGATCCTGGAGCTTCTCGCCGGGATCCTCGCTGACGTCCTCGCTGATGCTGATATCCTCGCTGAGATCTTCCGCGCTCGAGACGGACGACGAGTCAGAGTCACTGGAGGGAAGTGCGTATGATGGGACCGCCTTTCGGCGGATTTTGAAGCTCTGCGGGCCTAGATCCGCCAGTGCAGAAAGGAACTGGATGTCGTGGTGGGAATCGTCGATGGGTGCTATATCGCTGATAGAAAACCCGTCCGCAAGGACCTGGGCGACTGGGGGAGGGATGCGAAGATGGAGGGTATTTGTTCCGCTCTCCGGGTCGAAAGTGATGTCCGATCGGGGGGCGCGCAGAATGCCCGAGCCCACAACATCCGCAGGAACGAGGCTGATGACATGCGTGAATGCCGAAGTCAGCCCAACGGACGAATCGTCGTCGTATGCGATGAAAACGTTGGGCCCGACATTTTGCAAAGCACTAGTAGGTTCCGGATCGCTGATCTCTCCCGACCTGGATGACGATGGGGAGCCAGGAGTGGGAAGCACGATGGCTGGAATATACTCCGGAGCCGGCTTTCGGCGTGCTCTGAACCTTGGGCGCGGTGGGGGAGCGGCCACCGGCACGGGAGCGAAGTCGCTATCGTGGTAATATCCGTCCATTGGCGACGTGCAAGGGGAGAATAGCGGGGGAAGGGGAGGGAGCGCCTTTTCAGATATAAGGGGACTACCAGGGCTTGACGAACGCGAGCTATGGCAATCGAATCCGGAGCTGCCATCGGAAGATCGAAGACTGTTTTTCGACCGACGCATTCTCAGGCGGAATCGCGACGACTTCCGGCTCAAGGAGCCGGAAGAGCTGCCCGTCGGGGAGGATTCGTCGGCGGCGAGCGTGGTCTTGTAGTCGGTGTACCGCCAGAGGTTGCAGATCCCCTGCCCGCGCTGCATCATCGGACTCTCTGGTAGTCGGTGTGCGGAGGCTAAATGAGAGAATTTGGTGGACTGGTTAAATGTCGGAGTGGAGCAGGTAATGCGAGCGCTCAGTGCAGCGATCCTCCGTTCGCTCGCTGAGATTTTTTCCAGCTTGGCATTAAACGCAGTAGGTGGTAACGAAGATTTAAAAGTATTCAGAGTCGGAGTGGTGGGAGCCGTGAAAGAACGAGGGACCGGGATACGGGATGGCGGGGGGCGAGTGGTGGCCATTAATGCAGACTAGAGGGACTGTTTGAGCGCCCGGCGAGGGGAAGAATGCCTTTATATCGCGGAGCATCTCAGGCGGATCGAAGGCGGAGAATGGAGAATTTGAGACCTGTTCCATTGTATAAAGAGCATTTAGGGGAGCGATTGACGAGACCAGGGCCGACTGGGTGTCCGCTGGAAGCAAATTGGGGCCGCGGCCAAGTCGCGGCAGCGTGCGGGAACCAAAGGAGATATGTGGCTGTGCTCTCTTATCCTTTTGCACCACTTGCGTCTCAGAAATCGTATGAGACATCCCATAGCAAGCGCATATGCATACAACGAAGCTACAGGGTCATGTGTGCTATTAAACAAAAGTCCGGGTAAAATTAGAAGAAAATAAAAAACGACGGCCTATGTATACTCTACGGCCGGTCTCATCTTAAGCGGCTCGACGGGCGCGAAGGGGGGCGCGAGCCAGGCTCGTGCGGGTCGTAGTACGGCCCGTGTGTCAGCCCGTGCGTGAGCGGCGTCTCGTCTCCAGCGCTTGCTGCCGCATGGCCCTCCTCGTCCTCATACTGGGTCGCCTTCTCACTGTAACAAAATCGTTGTTAGAAACCGCACAATGCGAGGAAAGGCAGTGACTCACGGTGCTACGAAGATTGGGTCGCCGCTGATGCTGAGGTTAGTGTACAGCTGCTTGTGTCTGCTGGTCCGTGCGGCGACGCGGCGCTTGCGGATGTAGAGTGCGCCGAGGACGACAAGACCGATGAGGAGGACCCCGTTGATCGCGAGGAGCGCGATGATCGCTGGCGAGGGCTTGTTGCTACCTCCGCCGTGGCTGTCAGCGTCCGCGCCGGTCTCAGCGAGATTCTTGTTGACACCAACAGCGCCCGCAGCGGCCGCGTCGCCAGAGTGTTCTGCGAGCTCCTGGAAGGCAGCGAAGTTGTTGGGACCCGACTCGACGGCGTTGATGGAGAAGACCATGCCGGACGAGCAGTGTACTGGAGGACCTTGCTGTCCACAGTAACCCCAGATCGGCGCAGTCTAAAGGGGAAGGATTTAGGACCGGTTTCAGACCAAAACCGGCGAACTCACGTCGTTGATGGTGATGTTGAACGTTGGGAAGGTCGTTGCGTCCGGAGGCACGAACATGCTAAACAAAATAGCGTAAGCGCGCTGTTTCCAAGCCGCGGAAGAAGGGTACGGACAATCCAGACTTGAAGCCCGCTTGGCCGGTCGTCGAAGCAAGCGGCTTGCAAGGGTTCAAGAAGCTCGACTGCGTAACGGTGTGGTTCTTAGGGTGGAACTCGCTGCGTTCAAGCGGGTTAAGAAACGGTTGACGATCAAATGGCAACAAAGTGACTCACAAGATGACAATATCGCCAATGGCGGCGGTGATGTTCGGTTGAGTGTAGTTCAGACCGTTCGCGCCGACCTTGATGATGTGCTTGACGGGCGAGGGCGCGTATGTCGGGTCTGGAGCTTTAATTAGCGGATGCATAGGAAAGCGCAGAGGAGCGCGACTTACAAGGGGTGCCAACGTAGCTCGTGTAAACCGTGGTCCATGTCGAAGTGCCGTGGGTCATGGTCGCGGTCGCCTTAGCCCAAGACTGAGCCGGGGGCGTGGTGTACGGCTTTGCGGTGATGGCCGGCGCGCTCGCGCTCACGCCGTCGCCGCTGCTCATGGCCAGCTTCTTGAATGCACCGAAGTTGTTGGGACCAGATTCGACGGCATTGATGGAGAAGACCATTCCCGCCGCGCAGTGGCCGACCTGCCCACAGTATCCCCAAATCGGCGCAGTCTGAATCGAATTAATTAGACTGTAGTCAAGGGAAGGAAAACGGCGAACTCACGTCGTTCACGGTGATACTGAACGTAGGAAAGTTCGTTTCATTGGCAGCCACGAACTGGCTGAATGGAAATACCGTAAGCTCGCTGTATTCCGAACCAAAACAGAAATACAAACAATCCAGATTTGAATCCGACTTGGCCGGTCGTCGAGGTCTGCCCGAGAGCCTTGCAGGGGTTCATGAAGCTGGACTGAGTGACAGTGTGGTTTTTGGGGTGAAACTCGCTGTTTTCGAGCCAATTAAAAATTGGTTGACAACCGAACAGAAATAGACTAACAAGGTTACGATGTCACCAACGGACGCGGAGATGTTCGAAGGAGAATAGTTCAGGCCGTCGGCGCCGACCCTGATAACGTGCCGCATAGGCGAAGGCGCATACGTCGGGGCTGAAACATTCATCATCAACGGCTGTATAACAAAGAGCAGAAGCGCCACTTACCAGGGGTGCCCTCGTAACTAGTGTATGTTGTCATCCAAGTTGATGTGCCATGGGTCACGGTCGCGGTCGCCTGAGTCCAAGACTGAGCTGCGGGCGTGCTTTCTGGCTTTGAAGTGTAGGTAGTCGTGGCCTGGGTCCCCGACGCGCTGGCGCTGGTGCCGGAGCTCTTCGCCATCTTCTGGAACGCGTAGAAGTTGTTGGGGCCAGACTCGACTGCGTTGATAGAGAAAACCATTCCCGCCGCGCAGTGGCCTTCCTGTCCGCAGTATCCCCAAATCGGCGCAGTCTAAGGGAAATTTTAGAAACGACTTCATAGAACAAAAAATGGTCACTCACGTCGTTGATGGTGATGCTGAATGTAGGGAAGTTCGTTTCCGTGGGAGCAACGAACTGGCTAAATAGAAATAGGGTCAGCTTCCTGTATCCCAAGCTGAAGGAAAGTACAAACAATCCGGACTTGAAACCAACTTGGCCGGTGGTAGAGGTCTGGCCGAGCGCTTTGCAAGGGTTGGAGAAGCTAGATTGAGTTACGGTGTGGTTCTTGGGGTGGAACTCGCTGTTTTCAAGCGGGTTAACAAACAGTTGGTAGCGAAACAGAAACAGGAATCAACTAACAAGGTGACAATGTCGCCGATGGACGCGGTTATGTTCGAGGGAGTGTATGTCAGACCGTCAGCTCCAACGCGGATGATGTGTTTCATGGGCGAAGGCGCATACGTCGGCGCTAGTTTTTAATTAGTATCGAGATGAGGAGGAGAACGGTGGCGCTTACACGGGGTACCCTCGTAGCTCGTGTAAACCGTGGTCCAGGTCGATTTGCCCTGGGTCATAGTCGCGGTCGCCGTGGCCCACGATTGCGCCGGTGGGGTCATGTCCGACGCCGTTGGGGCAGCCTCCGATACCGTTGAGGCAACACCACCCGAGGGGAACGCATTGCCGGAAACGCGCGGCTGGCGTTGAGTCGTCGGGGGCGGACTCCGCGTGATGCCGCACTTCTTGAGGCAGGCGTCGGTCGCAAGTGCAACATTATCAGGGATCTGAAGGCGAGATCAATATATATTACGAGGGAGATGGTGATGTTGCGCACCTGAGACTCGAGCCCTTCGACCTCCTCGATGCCGAGGTCGCCGAGGGTAGCGCCAACGATGTCTGGCGGGAGTCCGAGGACTGGAAACGTATATTAATACCAAACCAGACTAATAAGAGTTTATGCGTACAGCGCTGCGCGACTTGTAGAGCACCGGGGTCTTCGCTGTTGAAAGTCGCGACGAAGAGTGCAGGGGCTAAATAAAATATGAACATCCTGTTAAATTACCAGAGGGAAGAAATGGTACATACAACAACCGTCGTTGACTTGGAAGTGGATGGAGCCCATCGGGAAAATGGTCATGGAGCCCGGGGGCAAATCAGTCATGATGAACCTCCCTCCGTTCTCCGTGATCATGCCCGTGCGGATCGTGCTGTTGATGCTGATCTGCATCTCCGTTGCGCGCGGGTGCATGTGCGGCGTGTTCATTGAGCAGGCATCGAGGAATCCGGCGGCTGCAAAACAATGAAATTGAATAAATCTGTATTTTTAGACGAGCGCGAAACGACTAACCCATAGCGGAGCCGGTGCCGATGACGGCGGGGAAGGTTGCAGCGTTGGCGGTGACGATTCTCCCGCCCTGTCCGGCTGTTGCCGCGGCGGCGAGGTCAAAGAAGTCGAATTTAAACTAGCAAGTCGAGTTAGAAATGCGAAAGGTATATTCATGGAACAGACGCACCTCATCATCAGAACTTAGAAGCGCAATACGGTCGGTGGCGACAGGCGCCAGACGCAGCTTGCCCACGAGGTCGGCCTCGGCGGCTTTCTTGGCGGCCTTGTCCGCTGCTGCATCGGCGGAGACGCCCAAGGCTACTGCGAGAGCGAGCACGAGCACAGACTTGGAGAACATGAAAAGTAGAAGAAAAATGAAGAAAGAGGAGAAAGTGAATGAATGGACGGACAGCGGGCGCTCCTTTATAAAACGCCGCCGAAGTTTACGGCGCGCTCTCCAGATGCGGATAAATTGTTTCAGCAACGCGGACAATTAGTGGCCCTTCCCGAATATCCCGACTCGTTAGACAATCATCCCCGGGAGTGTTCGGGGATCAAACAAACCAGTTAGAAGCGAATGCGATGCACCCGAATCCCCCGATCTGCCGTTTTTTTTTTATGCGAGGCGGTGCTTGCGGAAGTCCGGGTGCAATGGGTATGTTAATTTCGCGACAATCCGACGGCTGTCCGTGTTCCAGTTCCACAGCCCAGCAATCTGCAACTTGACGGAGGCCGCCACTGGACGGTCCAGGAGTGTCCCCAATGCCCATACTGTCGCGAGTTGCCTTAGAAATCAAGAACCTGGGGGTTTTCCGTGTTTTATCTTCGGTTCTCTCGGATCAAGAGACTTGCGACTTCGTTGGCCACCATCCCAGCAGGATAACAGTTCCGCGCTGAGCAAAATCGAGTTGGAAGAACAGACAGTGCACAAAGTGCAAAAAATGACACGTGACTAGACACAGCCCCACCTTCCTTTTCCGCGCGCGCCACATCCTGCGACATCGAGCTCAAAGCCAGCACCCCCAGTCTGAGCCAAAACACACCGGGAATTCCTCCTTTGTATTCTGTAACACGCACCCCTTGGACCATATCCCTGGAAAATCCATAATCACCTTGTCAAATCGATTTCGCTCTACCTTCTGTCGCCGCAGACTTGTGGCGTGAAAAGTCCCCGAGCCTCCGCGCTCTGTACAATAACAATAAAAATCGGCGTCCCCCTATGGCCTGACTGCGTTCCGGGATGTCAAGACCAAGAAGTACAAAGAGCAGCACCTATGGGGGCGGTCTGCGAGGGATAGATGAATACGCAGCAGCGGCGACGTACGGGGAACCAGCGCTCTCCGACGCCTCCTCCGACGAGCAGATCGCCCGCGCCATCTCCGAGTCCAAACGGACCGCTCAATTCGACGCCCAGCGCCGATCCCCAGCCGTGTCGCGTGCATATTCGTACGCCTCGTCGTCCGCATCCACCCTTATGGGCTCTGGCTCTGGCAGCAGCAGTCCCCGGTCAGAATATGCCAGATCCCCGGCACCATCCCATGCAAGTTACAGCGTCCCCCCGACACCTACGCCACGCTACGCCGCCGACGAGGTCATTGCGCGGAACCTCGCTCGCTCGTGGCAGGTAGCCTCTGTGCAATCAGATTTAATCGCCGACCCGCGATACACGCGCCCAGCGGGGCCCCCGCTTGTCGTGCGAGCGCCCTCGCCCTCGTTCTCGGTGGCGTCGTCCTCGTCCAGCCAGCGCACGGCGTACCAATCACCAAGCCGCCCGCTATCACCACTCCTCCTTCCCACGCGCCCGCTTTCCTCCAACGGCACCTCCTTCCTCCGTACCCCGTCCGTGCGCTCAATGGCGTCGATTTCCTCAATACGTTCCGCGGCGTCCGTTTCGTCCGCGCGCTCCGGCTCTTCAGTAGCCTCGGGGCGCTCTGCCTCGTCCGTCTCCACAACTCACTCGAATTCCTCCAGAGCCTCTACACAGAGCTTCGCATCGCTGATTTCAAGCGTCACCCGCTCGTCCCGACATGCCCCCCTCGACTCTGCCACCCGCGCCCTCCGCGCATCGCTTCCACCATCGCTGGCGCGCTCTTCGTCATCAGCATCAGTTAGGTCATCAACGTCTAGAGGGCCCTCACGCGCGAGTTCCGTACGGTCGACGAGCACAGCCGCGTCGAGTCTGAGTGCACGAGGAATATCGTCTCATGAGAAACAAGCTCTTGCGCGCCTTCATGCCATCGCCACCTCCCCCATCCAGTGCGCAAGACCAGGGTGCGGAACCCTTATTCTTCCTGCCGCGCTAGATAGCGTATGTCTTTCTTGACCTTCCTTCACGCTCCGCGACTGATTGTTCCGCAGATTTCCTTTCCGACCATCTTCAATGCGGATGCGTCGCCACCGCGCGCCTTGTTCGCAGCCCTCCACGCGCAGTGCCCCTCCTGCGCGCAGAATCATTGCCGAGGATGCGGCTTGCCCACCGGATGCGCCATCGGATGCTGCGGGGACGCATGGCGCGAGCCCGGCGCTTCCTCCGCCCTGATCCACATCCCACGCTCAAATGCGACTTCGGGCTCAGGCTCTCCCCGCAACGCCTACAACGCCATGTATCCGCCCCCGCCATGCCCCGTTCCCTCGCACTGCGCCGCCGTCCGCGCCCTCGGCGCGCTTGCCGCCCTCATCGCATTCGACCGCGCGCACATCGCCATGGGGGCGCAGGGTCACGGGCGCGCGGCGGACAAGCCGCTCATCTCGCAGCTCCACGCGCTCGTGTTCTTCCTCTCCCCGCCCGCGCCCCCACTCTCGCCCCAGGGATCCGGGCTCCTGCTTCTCCCGGACGGCGACGGCGACGAGGACGGCCGCGCGCCCGAGGCGGACGCGGCGCTGCCTGCCCTCATCGGGCTCTCGCGCGTCCCCGCGTACGCCGCGTCGCTCCTGCGCGCTGGGGCCGCGGGCACGCGCGGCGACGTGGATGTGGGGACGTGGATGGCGCGCGCGCCGGCGTATGGCGCGGTGCTGCGCGTCCTGCGCGCGCTGGGGGACGCGGGGTGCCAGGCGGTGCTCGCGCGGCCCGTGCCCGCGGGTGCGGGGACCGAGGCGTGGTTCCGCCGCGGGGCGCACGCGGGGGACGCGGTGTGGCGCGACGACGGGGGCGGGGAGACGCTGCGGATGCTGATCCGCCGGCTCGAGGGCCCGCGGGCGGCGCTGCTGCGGCTGGCGGGGGCGACGACGTTTGGTCCGACGGTGGAGAAGGCGCATGCGCTGTGCGATGGGGTGCTGTATTTGTTGCTGCAGGATGTACTCGGGGAGGACGAAGGTGGATAGGTCTGATGTCTGGAAGGTTGATAGGATGGACGCGTGGAACGCTTGCCACCGTTGACGTTTCGAATTCGCGGGGGGTGTCGATTAATGCTAGCGCTATATATCATGGTCTGCTCCTCATTCAGTTCGCCGACGGTCTGCCTCAGCTAACCTTCCTTCGGTAGTCCGTTCCGTTCACCCGTTATCCGTGGGACGATTCGCACCGATCGGGACAATGACAGGCCTCGAAATAACCTCATCGTGGAGCGCCGCCACTCACCTAACTTTATCTTCCCTCTCTCTCCCTCTCCCCCCTCTTCGCCTCCGCAGTGTGCTTCCTGCACGCGAACCTGCCCGACTCCACGTTGCCTAACGACCCCCCTATTTGAATACGCGACGAGCATCAACAAGTGCAAAGCAGCGATATCTTTCTCTCCTTCTCCATACCACACGTCCTGGAGAGCTACTCGGCCACTATTTATTCTTCCTCGCGTCCTCATGGAGCGTCCTTCCTCGCCATTCCAGTTATCCCCCGGCTCCTCCTGCTCGTCGACCCTCATAATGACACCGGTGCCCTTGCCACCCTTGCGCCGCCCCGCGCCAAAGGGCCCCTTGCAACCGCACATCACGAACCTTCCGCGCAGGCGTAGAGCCCCCATGGCCAACCTGTGCATGTCCGCGCCCCCGCGCTCCGCTTCGGGCGACTCCACCTACGCCCCCAGCCCCATCCAAATCCCCTCTCTGCCAGTGCTGCCGTTCCCCATCTCCGGGGGCGGCGTGCCCATGCAGCGTGAGACGCTCAGTGTGCCATCCTCGGCGCCGCGTGGGCCCGTGCAGCCCGCGCACGGGAACGTCCCGCGGCGTACCAAGCCCCTCAGCGCGGCGCAACTCCGCGCGCGGCGGCGCCGCGAGCGGTGCATCCAGGAGCTCGGGCGCTCATCGGGGGTCTTTCTCGCGTTCGAGTGTGAGTCGGCAGAGGAGGAAGCTGAGGATCGCTTCGACGCCGTGGTGCGGATTTCGGCGGCTCGGGAAGGGGATGCAGAGGAGGGCAAGGACTTAGGAGTAGACGATAAGGGAGGGGGTGCAGTTTTACGGTTTACTGCGCCGGGGACGCGCGACGACGGCGTGCCCTGCCTGCAGCCAGCGCAGCTGCGTGCTGCATGCGCGTTTGTCTCCGGGCACCGCGCGGAGGGACGGCGTGTGTTGATCACTGCACCGCGGGCACACGCGGTCGACGCGCTTAGCGTGGGTGTGTGCTGCATCCGCAGCGACGCCGAAGTCACCCGGTTCATGGATGAAGATGCGGATGACGACGTAGACGGCGACGCGGACGCGGAGCGCGTGCACCGGCTGGTGATGCGGTGGCACGATCTGCCTGCCGAGGATGCGGAGGACGACGACGGGTACGACGGTGGCGGGCTGAAGGAAGAATGGCGCGGGCTGCTTAGCCGCGACGGTATGGACTACCTCGCCGCTGTGGTCGGCTGCCCCACTCAAGACTCTCCTCCACCTCCTTCCCGCTCTCCCTCCCCTTGATTCGGGCCCTCATCGCCAACTCATAGAGCGGACATCTTACACACGATACTTATTCATACGAAGCTAACCATTGGGATTGAGTCTCTGCATCTCCTAGATATTATTGGGTGCTAGTCTGCTTCTTCCTCCACCTCATCTGTATATTATCCGTCGCAAATAGGCATATGGAACTAAAATGTATTATATATGTATGTAGGTCGCTCATCGTAGACTTCCAATAAAAGAGGAAGCTGGTGTGGTGTTTCTGAAAATCTTTGACTGCTGCACCGCATTTCTGTCTTGATCCCCGCCATCGCCGGGGAGGCCAGCGAAGGCCAATGCGACTCACACTGCGCTTCTGCCTGCAGGTCTTGACAGTCACGATGTACGGCATGGATGTCAGGCGCCTTCAGTCGCTTATTTGACGCGTACTTGGGCGCGCGGCGCTGCGGCTATTCCGAGCTTTGCCCACTATTTATATTCAAGACAAAGGACGACGAGGGGCTGAGCGCTGAGCAGCACTGCATTCAAGAATCGAAAAGGTCTTTTTCCGGGCCCAAGCAGTATAGCGCGCAGGGTCAAACGCGCAAGCGCTCATGGTCGGCTCGCCCGGTATCTCACTCGAAAGATCCGCCCCGCTCCTCGCGGCCTATCCCCATGGTCCACTCGCTTTCTCGCGCTATTCCTGGCTTCGTGTTCATCCCTCGAAAAAAAAAACGTGCAGCGCGATGGCAACGCCATAGGTCGACCCTTCATTTTGTCTGTGATCAACGGCGATCGCCCGTCGCCAAACTATGTATATCTATCACGACCGCCTGGACCTACTGGTACTATTTGGGTACTATGCTATGCCGCCGCGCGTACGTAGGCGTACGTACCTGGAACATACCCAAATTTCGGGTTCCTCTATAACCACAAAAGGAAGCCCGGCGGGGCTGTGTCAAGATTAATTCCGTGAACGAGATGTCCGAGCCCCGTCCTGAAACCCGGACAGCGCTCGCATTGGCCGCCCTGCTGACGCCGATATAATGCGCGCGCCCGAGATTGGGGTGTGTCTTATCTTTCTTCGGCCTGAGATTCCTTTTGTTGTTGTTGTTCTTCTTTCTTGTACTCCGTCAAGAAATGCTCTCTTTCACGACCACCCTCCTGCTCGCCTCCGTCTGCGGCTCTGCCCTCGGCGCTGCCGTCGACCCCGACCTTCCCGGCAAGCTGCGGCTCGCACCCACCGCCGTGGACCGCATCAACCTCCTCGACGACTCGCAGGTAATTTCCACCCGATTCTCCCCCCAATGTGCTTCAGCTGATTTAAATAAATCAGTTCGTCTTCAACTTCTTCGACCCCACTGCAAAAGCTACCGCAGGAAAGGGTGGACGGGTCGTGACTGCCAACGCAGCAACCTTCCCTGCCGTCGTGGCAACGGTGCCGCGATGGGTGCGTCCCTTTTTTTTTTGCGCCCGCCTGCCTAGTTACCAAATAAAATTCTCAGCCGTCGGGTTTCTCGAGCCCTGCGCCATGAACACGCCGCACACGCACCCCCGCGCGACGGAGATCCAGTTCAACGTCAACGGCCACGCTCCGCACGGGCATGATCACGGAGAACGGCGCGCGCTTCGTTATGACGGAGCTCGCGCCGGGGGGCATGACGATCTTCCCGCAGGGCTCCATCCACTTCCAGGTTAACGAGGGATGCTGTATGTTCTTTCGCTTCTTCGCGTCGTTCCTTTATTGATGCAGGGAACAGCCCCGGCCATGTTCGTTGCGGGCTTCAATAGCGAGGATCCTGGCGCGCTCCAGGTTGCGCAGCGGCGTGAGTTCTAGATCCTATGGTTCTGGAGAATTTTGCTTACTGAGCTACAGTCTTTGGGCTCTCTCCCGACATCGTCGCGGCTACCCTCGGGGACATCGGCGTCGAGGCAGTTATGGGACTCGAGGCATTGGTGAGCTGAATTCCACGGGACCAAAGCGCATCCATTCTTTCCCGCCAGATTCCTGATAGCGTTTCGAGCGGCACAGACGCATGCCTCAAGCGCTGCAACCTGTCTCGCGAGCCGCAGCCGACGCTCCAGCACCAGACCCGGGTCGCCGGCAACGCGTTCCCCAGTGGCGTCACCGCGTCCGCGTGGCCCACGGGGAGTGCGAAGTAAGAGATGTCTCATATAATGGGGGGCGAAGAGTGTACGGTACTTTTATTTAGTTTCGGGATTCGGATGGACTTCTAGACATGCGTTTCCTGTGTCGGTAGAATATGTGATATCTAGCTTTAATTCCGCTGTGCAAGATG